>OY757022.1:133054949-133082342 GCA_963580285.1 Lucinisca nassula
GCATGCATATGTTGGCTGATAGGCCAAGTAGCTATATTTGGGGATTATTTCGGCATGCAAAGTCCGAATTTTGTATCAATAATCTGTCGGCTACAATGCAGTTATGCATCATACACATCATCGATTTTGCCGGCTAGGTATTTGTATGAATTTAACTGCGTTTGGAAAAACTCTTAGAGGGGTGTTGTTGTTGTTTGAGAATATAACATGTAGGGATTTGTTTTCAAATTTTAGTGTCTCCTCCGAACAATAGAGACGGGGCAGCTGGGGACGGAAGAGGCCTTTTGTTCAAATTTGTTAGTGATTCCTCCGAACGATAGAGACGGGGACAGTTAACTAACTTTTAATCCGAGGTTAATTCATCGATATCCAATATGGCCGTCGCGCCGTGACGTCATCCCCGCGCATGCACAGTCCTTGGCGCCAAAGAGGTGCCTTTACTACCATGAATGCCTATCTGAAGTCGATTTTTTTTATCTTTTTTGTCGCGCTTTTCGGTGACACCTTCTTTATTTCTGATTTTTGATCAACACATCCAGCCAGCGGGAGAGTTGTAGAGAAGCTCCGCCAACTCTTCAAAAAGGTTCGATGCCCCTAATTTATATGAGCAGAAATGTAATCAGATGGAGGTTTCGTAAATTTCAAGCTTGCGTGAACTGGTCCCGCCTTGACGGCGTGGTTTGACGACTTTTCGTCTGTTCAGTGCTTGAGTGACGGATAATTACGTGGGTCATTCCAACACCCTGCATGTAAACAATGTGTACAATGTGCACATTCGAGAGTGAAATGACTGGGGTAGATTTAAAACAATAACGATATAGATCAAGAGGCGTATGATCTTTATTGTCTTTTTTAAATGGTTTGCCGTCTGAAACCACACATTTCATGTTTTTGACCGTCTACACTCTAATGATTTGTTCAACGTCCCTTTGAGTTGGACGCTTCGTGAGCTGCACGGGATATAAACTATATATACTCGTAGATAATGGCCAGTCATTTGTTTACATTTCGATAGTGTGAGTGACAGAATTGAATTAGTTTTTTATCGAAAAATTCAGAAATTGTAAAAAGTCCACCTGATTAGAGCAAAATGTAAACCATTCATGTCCTTAACGAGGAGATGGCGGAGCTTCTCTTCCGCAACTTCCTCGCTGGATGTATTGATAAAAAAATCACAAAGAAATAAGTTATTGCCGAAAAATGCGGCAAAAAAAGATAAAAAAATAGACTTTAGTTGTTCTACTTTACGTGCCTGGTGTATGATTTAGACTAGGCTATAAATAAATTCTACAAGAGATGGGAAAAACTCATCTCTTCTTTTTATGTTAAGTTTGTTTCGGACTATGTCGACCCTCATATGAAGATGGAAACCGCAATTTTTATGTGAAAGGGAATACTTGTTTAATGGTGTCCCAACGAACATACGGCAATCATATGTAAGGAGGAACTCGAATCACCAATCACATCGTGTCCATGTCGACGCAGCTTATATAAACCGCCTCGGGATCGACACTACGAGATCGTACTCAGCGTGTCCGCTGAAAAATATGTGAGAAACGGATTAAAGAAAGTTTGTTTCCTGTATAAAAACGGTCACGAATAATCGGGTGAAGGCGGTATTCAATCTCAGTGTTAAGTTTTTCCATCATTCAAGGTAACATGCTTATGCAATGAATACCCCGGTCAACCCCCCATCTTTATAGGAAAAGGTGGGGTTTTCGGGGGTATTCATTATTTCCACATCACCGCCCAAAAAACATAGATCGAGCGTACCCGCTTGAACCGCCTCATTTAGGCGATTCGAACGAGTACCCACAACATATGTCCAGAGCAGAAATAACAAAAACGTTTCTTCTGAAATATTCGATTTCTCGAAAGAAAAAAAAACAATTTGTTAGAATAGGCGTGATTTTCGTTATAGTTTTCGATATGGTGTATATAATAATATACACAGTTTTATGGTTGCAAAAATATGAATCTACGGATGAAGAATAGAAGTGGAGGCAATGATCAGGAATTTATATTATGTCTCCCTTTTTGTCGCCCATAAAGCAGGAAGTGTGGGCGCCCATTGGTACGAAGTAAGTCCAGCGTGCTACCACGGTCCGTGCTTCGGGGCAGCAACAAGGCATAAGAAATTTTCCTCTTGGCTCGGTGGGTCCCAGTAAGGGGGAAATCTTCGAATGGACTTCTTAACGTAATACTAAAATTGCACCTTGCTAGTTTATACGCTATATAGATACGATTTGGTCACTCACTTTCGATTGCAAAAACACTCATACTTAGTCGCCATTCATCGTCATTTGTAATATTTATTTATGTATATACAATATAATATGTAATGGGAAACGCCATTTTTTTTTACATCACGTTGACAGGTCTTTGCACATTTACCGATGCCCCGTTTTTGGATTTACATCTATCTACGAGGCAAATGGGTTTGTTTCGTCCAAAATTTATGATAAACGCGATGATTTTGAGATTGTAAATTTTCCTTTTTTGGATGGAGATGTTCCTCGTGCGCTATCCTATGGCTTTTTATGTTTCGCAATTAATTCGTTTTGCCAGAGTGTGTAGTCATGTAACTGACCTTCAACACTCGTAATAAATTGTTAACGGCCAAACTTCTTAATCAGGGTTTTCGGTACCATAAACTACGCAAAGCCTTTTCAAAATTTTATAGACGCCCCTGCAGACAAGGCCGCTAACAACGTCGTCGTTGTGTGACGGCTCCACTATGTTAACACGCTTAAGCAGGAGCTTATGGCCTATGAACGTCAGCCTTAAGCTGAAGAGAGAGCTATAGTAGATTAACATGTTTGTCTTTCAGCCACCAAGTTTGCTGTGTGTGTTAACGAAGGCCAAGACAAGCTTCCTACGCTATACTGGTTACCAAAACTTCATAAAAAACCTTACAAAGCACGGTTTATTGCAAATTCTAGCTCTTGCACTACCACTGAACTTTCTTAATTATTAACTTCCTGTCTTACTGCTATTAAAACGCATGTAATTACATATTGTGATAAAGTCTTTGAAAGATCAGGAAGAAATCTGTTTTGGTCTATAAAAAATTCGAATGAGGTTTTAAATAAATTGAACTCTAGACATTTACGTGCTTCTAGTCTGTCTACCTACGATTTTTCCACTCTTTACACTACACTTCCTCATAATCTTATAAAAGAAAAGCTTAATGATTTAATTGAATGGGCTTTTCACGGAGAAGATTATCTATCTTGCATGTAATGTCAGAAATGCATTTTTCACTTCTAAAGAGCATAAGAATTATACACTTTGGTCATGTCAGAAAGTGTGTGATGCCCTCACCTTTCTACTTGACAATATTTATATTAGATTCGGTACTAAGTTATATAGACAAATTGTGGGTATTCCGATGGGTACTAATTGCGCACCTCTTAGGGCTGATCTGTTCTTGTATTGTTATGAAAGAGACTTCATTTTGTCGCTTTCCATTGATAACCAATCTGAAATTATTGAAGCTTTTAGCTCTACTTCTAGATATTCAGATGATTTATTAAATATTGATAATACCTATTTTGATGGTTTGATCAGTCAGATTTACCCCCTAGAACTTCAGTTAAATAAAGCAAATTCTTCTGATACCGAGGCCCCGTTTTTGGATTTACATCTATCTATTGTAGATGGATTTGTTTCGTGCAAAATTTATGATAAACGCGATGACTTTGATTTTGAGATTGTAAATTTTCCTTTTTTGGATGGTGATGTTCCTCGTGCACCATCCTATGGCGTTTATATTTCGCAATTAATTCGATTTGCTAGAGTGTGTAGTCATGTAACTGACTTCAACACTCGTAATAAATTATTAACGGCTAAACTCCTTAATCAGGGTTATCGGTACCATAAACTACGCAAAGCCTTTTCAAAATTTTATAGACGCCATTCTGATTTAATTTCAAAATTTCAAAATTCAATATTGGACTTAAATCTCTTCTGCAACAAGGTCTATCGGAACCCGAATTTTATGGTGACTTAGTATATAAATTCAGAAAAATATATAACCGCAATGACTTCAGCACCCAATTTCGTAAAATCATTCTTCGATATAAAAAGATTGGGTACAACATGGATATTATACGACAGACTGCATGCATGGTAGTTAACCCAATCACGGTTGGCAACTTTGCTTCCCTCTTTAATTGCACGCCGGTGGGTCAGGCCTCAGATTCTATGACGGCTCCAACGTAAAGGCTTATTGAGAATTAGAGAGATAATGTTGGTTGGTGCCTGATGCTCTGTCTCTGGTCGGGCTCATCGGAGTCTAACTGTTGGTTTTCTTTTGCTCCAGCATTTCAGTGGTTTCTTGCTGTCGAGTCCTCACCGTTGTCGCACCTCTGTGGTTCTTTGATTTTTGTGTTCACGGAGATGTTGCACTGATGAGATAGGAGTGCTTCATTTGTCTAAATCGCGACGGAAGTAAGGGCGAGGATTGTGGCCACGTAAAATCGATTTAAGCCCCCCCAGTGGAAATCTTCCACTGACCGTTCCAAGGCGGCTCTTCTGTGGCGATATATTTATGTTGTTGTTTGTTACTTACTGTGTGTATCAATTGTGTCTTTTAATTTTGGACGGCCATATGGCCATTTTGTGGGAAAGTAACTGTCCTTATGGCCTTCCTTTGTTTAGGTTTCCATTATGGTCTGGTCGCTTAATGTTTGTATTTCTTTCCCTTTGGTGTCTTTCATGGGTGGAGTAAGTTAATTGTATCAATTCCTGATCTTTGTTTTACTTCTACTTTTAATTTTCAAAATTCAATATTGGACTTAAATCTCTTCTGCAACAAGGTCTTTCGGAACCCGAATTTTATGGTGATTTAGTATATAAATTCAGAGAAATATATAACCGCAATGACTTCAGCACCCAGTTTCGTAAAACATTCTTCGATATAAAAAGATTGGGTACAACATAAATGTTATACGACAGACTGCATGCATGGTGATTAACCAATCACGGTTGACAACTTTGCTTCCCTCTTTAATTGCACGCCGGTGGGTTAGGCCTCAGATTCTATGACGGTTCCAGAATAAAGGCTTATTGAGAATAAGAGAGATCTAATTCAAGGTAATGTTGGTTGGTGCCTGATGCTCTGTCTCTGGTCGGGCGCATCGGAGTCTAACTGTTGGTTTTCTTTTGCTCCAGCATTTCAGTGGTTTCTTGCTGTCGAGTCCTCACCGTTGTTTCATCTGTGTGGTTGTTTGATTATTTGTGTTCACGGAGATGTTGCACTGATGAGTTAGGAGGCCTTCATGCGGACTGAACAAATTATTTGTCAAAATCGCGACGGAAGTAAGTGCAAGGATTGTGGCCAAGTAAAATTGATTCAAGCCTCCCCCCTCCAGTGGAATTCGTTTCCGCTGACCGTTCCAAGGCGGTTCTTCTGTCGATGTTTATTTTCATTGTGGTTTGTATTTGGGTGTTTGTGTCGCTTGTATTATTTTATTTAGGATAGCCCATTGGCCATTTTGTGGGAAAGTAACTGTCCTTTTGGCTTTCAACTATTGATGTTTCCATTATGGTCTGTTGTTTCATGCTTGTGTCTCTTTCCCTTTGGTTTGATGGGAGCTGTTGGTTGATTGTGTGGATTCCTGATCATTGCCGCCACTTCTATTTTGTTGCACAAACCTTCCAAGCGAAGGTAATTTAACTTTGTATCGGGCTCACGAGGCCAGTTAAGCCATTCGAATGTAATGCGGGTTTTGTCGAGCACAAACTGAGAACTGTCTTGCGTGCCTAGCGTCCCCATACAAAATACAAATGGATAAAGATATTCATATTATTTATTTACAGCTAGTTAGATATTTGTAATGAGAGTTATCGTCTCGTTTTGACGGTTTATATTAAAACATCGATACATATTGTCAGGTGTTTCAATACTGCTGCGTCCGGATGGTAATTCGGTCATCTTATGAGTGCTGGGTCGATTTCTGAAATATGTTTTTTTTTATAAAGCGCATGCGTTGGTCGTTAAAAAGCTGCACTTGAAAAAGTAGTGGAACTCGTCTCCGACTTCGGTTTTCCAAAGTTGACAGGTATTTTCATGTAGTGGAATATTGGTCCAGCGACCCGTCTCTACTGTTAACCTGTGATGTCGCGTTCTAAATGCAGTTAGGCTGCGACACTGCTCAGTTTTCTCATTATTGAGCTTTAGAAAATAGTTGTTTAGTTTGACCGTAGCTTTGGATATTCTGTAATTTATACCACTTGATTACATACTGACATGAGAATTCCGGGACTGTAAATATTGGTCTTTCGACTTTTTTGTTTAAAAGATGTGCGAAACTATTAACTACAGAAATCATTTTGAATGTTTGCAAATCCGTTGGTCATGATAGGTGTTTCATTTAGACTTGCATCTCCCTTGCTCATGAAGTGTATGTATCACAAGTAAAACGTATTCGACAATCTATTGCTGTTAAAATCTATAAGATTCGACCAGTAGAAAATCATCCTGCCTCCAATATCGACCTTCAGCGGGAAACTCCTTTATCGCCATTCACCATATAAGATGGTGTACACTTTTTTCAAATTTAGTATCATTTTGAGAAACTTGAGTTGGAACTCGCTCTATGGTTTCTAGACTGCCCAATGCCCTTATCTCGCAGCCATAAAGGAGGATGGGTTTTATACGTGTATTAAATAAATCTATTTGCATTTCTATTGGGAGGTTTAATAGTCGGATTTTCCTAAAGAGAGAAAATATCAAGTTGTTTGCTTGTTCAGTAATATGTTTTTACAGCTTATGTAGGAGCCGGGTTTTGTGAGAAAAAATACCGAGGTATTTGTACTCAGTCACTACTTCAAGTTCAGTGTCTTTGTAGAAAAATTGTAAATTCCTAGCGCAACGGCCAGAAGTAAATATTAGGAAGTTTGTTTTATTGATGTTCACGGCAATTTCCATTCATCCGGCAATGATCAGGAATCGATACAATTAACCCACAGCTCCCATCAGAGATACCAAAGGAAAAGAAATGAAAAACATGAAACAACAAACCCTAATGGAAACATCAATAGCGGAAAGCCAAAAAGGACAGTAACTTCTCCACAAAATGGCCACATGGACATCCAAAACAAAATATAAGCGATACAAACACTCAAAGACAAATGATAACAAAAAGAAACCGCGATAGAAGAACCAAATTGGTACGGTCAGTGAAACGAATTCCACCAGGGGCTTAAATCGATTTTGCGTGGCCACAATCCTCGCCCCTACTTCCGTCGCGATTGGGACATAATTTGTTCAGTCCAAATGAAGGCCTCCTAACTCATCAGTGCAACATCTGCGTGAACACAAAAAATCAAACAACCACAGAGATGAAACAACGGTGAGGACTCGACTGCAAGAAACCAATGAAATGCCGGAGCAAAGGAAAACCAACAGTTAGACTACGATGGTCCGAACCAGAGACAGAGCTTCAGACACCAACTAACATTACATTGAATTAGATCTCTCTAATTCTCAGTAAAGTAGAAGTAGAACAAAGATCAGGAATCGATACAATTAACTTACTCCACCCATCAAAGACACCAAAGGGAAATAAGCCTTAATGCTGATACAGGCCTGACCAACCGGCGTGCAATTAAAGAGAGAAGCAAAGTTGTCAACCGTGATTGGGTTAACCAACATGCATGCAGCCTGTCGTATAACATTTATGTTGTACCCAATCTTTTTATATCGAAGAATGATTTGACGAAATTGGGTGCTGAAGTCATTGCGGTTATATATTTTTCTGGATTTATATACTAAGTCACCATAAAATTCGGGTTCCGATAGACCTTCTGCAGAAGAGATTTATGTCCAATAATGAATTTTGAAATTAAATCAGAATGACTTCTCTAAAAGTTTGAAAAGAATTTGCGTAGTTTATGGTACCGATAACCCTTATTAAGAAGTTTAGCAGTTAACAATTGATGACGAGTGTTGAAGTCAGTTACATGACTACACACTCTGGCAAATCGTATTAAATGCGAAATATAAACGCCATAGGAACATCACCATCGAAAAAAGGAATATTTACAATCTCAAAATCAAAATCATCGCGTTTATCATAAATTTATCAAGAAACAAAATAGAAGTAGAGGCAATGATCAGGAATCGATGCAATTAACCTACAGCTCCCATTAGAGACACCAAAAGGAAAGAAATACATACATGAAGCAACAGACCCCAATGGAAACACCAACAGCGGAAAGCTATAAAAGGAGAGTTACTTTCCCACAAAATGGCCAAAAGGATATCCAAAAGAAAATAATATAAGCGACACAAACACCCAAAGACACACCATAACAAAAACAAACCTCTACAGAAGAACCGCCTTGGAACGGTCAGCGGAAACGAATTCCACTGGGGGGGGGATGGGGGGATGGGGGGGGGGAGGCGGCTTAAGTCGATTAAACGTGGCCACAATCCTCGCTCTTCCTTCCGTCGCGATTAAGACAGATAATTTGTTCAATCCGCATCAAAGTAGAAGTAAAACAAAGATCAGGAATTGATACAATTAACTTACTTCACCCATAAAAGACACCAAAGGGAAAGAAATACAAACATTAAGCGACCAGACCATAATGGAAACCTAAACAAAGGAAGGCCATAAGGACAGTTACTTTCCCACAACTTGGCCATATGGCCATCCAAAACCAAAAGACACAAGTGATACACACAGTAAGTAACAAACAACAACATAAATAAATCGCCACAGAAGAGCCGCCTTGGAACGGTCAGTGGAAGAATTCCACTTGGGGGCTTAAATCGATTTTACGTGGCCTCCTAACTCATCAGTACAACATCTCCGTGAACACAAAAATCAAACAACCACAGATATGAAACAACGGTGAGGACTCGACAGCAAGAAACAACAGAAATGCTGGAGCTAAAGAAAACCAACAGTTAGACTCCGATGGGCCCGACCAGAGACAGGGCATCAGGCACCAACCAACATTAGCCTTTACGTTGGAACCGTCATAGAATCTGAGGCCTGACCAACCGGCGTGCAATTAAAGAGAGAAGCAAAGAAGAAGTACAACAAAGATCAGGAATCGATACAATTAACTTACTCCACCCATCAAAGACACCAAAGGGAAAGAAACGCAAACATGAAGCGACCAGACCACAATGGAAACCTAAACAAAGGATGGCCATAAGGACAGTCACTTTCCCACAAAATGGCCAAATGGCCATCCATAATAAAAAGACAAAAGTGATACACACAGTAAGTAGTAACAAACAACAACATAAATAAACTGCCACAGATGATCCGCCTTGGAACGTCCAGCGGCAAGAATTCCACTGGGGGGGCTTAAATCGATTTTACATGGCCATAATCCTCGCCCTTACCTCTGTCGCGGTATATATTAATTTTGATTAGTCCGCATGAAGGCTTCCTAACTCATCAGTGTAACATCTCCGAGAACATACAAATAAAAAAAAAACTACAGAGATGAAACAAGGTTGAGGACTCGACAGCATACAACAACAGAATTACTAGACCAAAAGAAAACCAACAGTTAAACTCCGAGGGGCCCGACCAAAGTTGTCAACCGTGATTGGGTTAACTACCATGTATGCTGCCTGTCGTATAACATTTATGTTGTACCAATTAAAAATCAAAAATGAGTTCCTTTAAGAGCAATGAAAACATTCATAAGAAAAAAGATGGGCCATACTACGTAGTTTCGGCTAACAAAGCCTCATCAGTGACCCTGTAATGATCCGGCAACGAAAGCCAGAGGAAACATACTACAAATTTGCGAACTTCGAACAGGCAGTCGATTCAAAGACTGATATCAATCAAAGTGGGGTCCAAATAATTAAACCACACTAGAATATGAGTCTAAACCAATAATTTATTTCTGATTTCTCAGAATATTCACGCTGATCTCAAAGGACCAAAAGTTAAATATAAACTACACTATGGTTGATGTACGGGGAGACGTTTTACGGCCGCCACACGGCACAACACCAGCTGCAGTGAAGGCAAATAAAAATCAAAAATGAGTTCCTTTAAGAGCAATGAAAACATTCATAAGAAAGAAGATGGGCCATACTACGTAGTTCCTTTTTATATTGCAGAATGATTTTACGAAATTGGGTGCTGAAGTCATTGCGGTTATAATTTTTTCTAAATTTATATACTAAGTCCCAATAAAATTCGGGTTCCGATAGACCTTGTTGCAGAAGAGATTGAAGTCCAGTATTGAATTCTGAAATTAAATCAGAATGACATCTATAAAATTTTGAATATACTTTGCGTAGTTTATGGTACCGATAACCCTGATTAGGAAGTTTAACCCTTAACAATTTATTACGAGTGTTGAAGTCAGTTACATGACTACACACTCTGGCAAATCGAATTAATTGTAAAATATAAACGCCATAGGATGGCGCACGTAGAACATCACCATCCAAAAAAGGCAAGTTTACAATCTCTAAATCAAAATCATCGCGTTTATCAATTTTTTTTTCGAGAAACAAATCCACCCACAATAGAAAGATGTAAATCCAAAACCGGGGCCTCGGTGTCAGACGAATTTGCTTTATTTAACTGAAGTTCTGAGGGGTGAATTTGAATGATCAATCCATCGAAATAGGTATTATCAATATTAAATAAATTATCCAAATATTTGGAAGTGGAGCTAAAAGCTTCAATGATTTCAGACTGGTTATCAGCAGAAAGGGACATCATGAAGTATCTCTCATAACAAAACAAAAACCGATCAGCCACAAGTAGTGCGCAATTAGTACCCATCGGAATACCCACAATTTGTCTAAATAACTTAGTACCAAAGCTTATGTAAATATTGTCAAGTAGAAAGGTGAGAGCTTCACACACTTCCTGACCTGAACATAAAGTATAAGTTTTGTGTTATTCAGAAGTGAAAAAAAGAATTTCTTACATTACATGCAAGATAGAGGGAGTCATCCCTATGAAATGCCCATTAAATTAAATCATTATGTTTTTCTTTTATAAGATTGCGGGCATTCCATTGTACAATGATTAGTTTCTGTCATAAATGCCTGAACACATTGCAGGTTATTTAGTTTCTTTTTGACTTAGCTTTAGCAGTTTTACCGAATGTAGCCCTTACTATACTTACATTTATGTCTGATCCGTGCACATTCGGTTTTTTGTTCACTAAAGCAATGGCTGGTTTTCTTTATTTTCTGTTTTTCTGAGTGGTTTTGCTGCTATTGAAAAATAGAAGTGAAGGCAATGATCAGGAATCGATACAATCAACCCACAGCTCCAACCAGAGACACCAAAGGACAAAAGCACAAACATGAAACAACTAGACCCTAATATAATCATCAACAGCGGAAAGCCAAAAGGACAGTTACTTTCCCATTAAATGGCCAACTGGCTATCCAAAACAAAATAATATAAGCTATACACACTTAAATCGATTTTACGTGGCCACAGTCCTCGCCCTTTAATATTTCCGTCGCGATTTAGAAAAATAAATTGTTCAGTCCGCATGAAGGCCTCCTAACTCATCATTGCAACATCTCCGTGAACAAAAAAATTAAACAACCACAGGACTCGATAGCAACAAACCACTGAAATGCTGGAGCAAGAGAAGAGCAACAGTTATACTCCGTTGGACCCAACCAGAAACAGAGCATCAGGCAGCAACCAACATAACATAAAACTAGATACTCTCTAATTCCCAGTTTATGCTTGAACCGTCATAGAACCTGAGGCCTGGCCCATCGGCGGGCAATTAAAGATAGGAGCAAAGTTGACAACCGTGATTGGGTTAAATACCATGCATGCAGTCTACCGTATAACATTTATGTTGTGCCCTATGCTTTTATATGAAGAATGGTTTACGAAATTGGATGCTGAAATCATTGCATTTATATATTTTTCTGAATTTATATACTAAGTCACCATAAAATTCGGGTTCCGATAGACCCTTGTTGCAGAAGGGATTTAAGTCCAACATTGAGTTTTGAAATTAAATCGCATTGACGTCTATAAAATTTTGAAAAGGCTTTGCGTAGTTTATGATACCGATAACCCTGATTAAAATGTTTAGCAAATTATTACGAGTGCTGATGTCAGTTACATGAGAAGATACTCTGGCAAATCGAATTAATTGCGAAATATAAACGCCAAGCCTTGATGGTTTTAGTAACAGTTACATCTGCATATGTTTTTTCCTGCCTAAAAAGGATTTCAGACTGTTTGTTAATGACACCAACACTGCCTTTGGTTTCTTTTTTATTGCCCTCGTTGGTCTGAGATAAATTAATTTCCTATTCAGCCTCATTGGTTAAGGTTTCAGCCTCAGGCTTAGACCTATTTTTCCCGTCTCGGTTTGTTTGTTTGTTTGTTTGTTTGTTTGAAGTTTAACGTCCCCGTCAACACTGTAAAGGTCATTTTGGAGACGTTGATACAATTTTGTGGGACTTTTACCCGACATTGAGATGAAATGACATCTCAAGCCCTGCCACCCACTGAAACAAATAGGGTTTGGTCGCTTAATGTTTGTATTTCTTTCCCTTTGGTGTCTTTCATGGGTGGAGTAAGTTAATTGTAACAATTCCTGATCTTTGTTTTACTTCTACTTTTTATAAACATGGACGGGCCGGCTCGCACCGCATCGCCTGGGCAGGCTTAGATCCTCTAAGCGGTTTACCAGTACTCGTGTTCGGGTCGGTTTCAGCTCTGCGTGGAAGCATCATGCAGCCCATCTATTTCTTCAAGCCCCGATGGGCGGGGGCTATCCGTCTGGGTTTGAAATTTCGATAGGTTCAGTAAATTGGCTGGTTTGTTCAAACAATTCAGGCTGGTAACATATTGCAATGCGATGGACATCAGTCTATATAAAGTATTGTGTTGCTCCTTAAAATTGTAGATTTGGATTAAAAGATCAGGTCTTGAACAGCTGTTCTCAGATTTTACTGCCTGAATTGAACTTAAGAAATTGAACTTAAGTGAGAATTACTTCCTGTTCTGGTTTGTTCTGCTCTACCCATTTCAGGCAGTAAAAATTGTACCCTTTGCATTCAGGATATATTTTCTAGTTATTTGGCATGCGGGAATGGTAAATGCAGATCCTATTTGATTTTTTCCATCGTCCTTACTACCAATAAATATTTGAAGACATGATTTGTATGACCCTGTTATTATTCTGAGAGCAGCTGATTGAATTCTATCTATCCGAAGAAGCTGAGTTGGTGATGCAGAAGCATATGCTTGACAACCATAGTCTAGTTTACTACGAATAAGTGTCTTGTAGATAGCCATTAGCGTTATTTTATCTGCCCCATATTTAGTTCCCGAGAGATATCTCATGAGATTTAGATCTTTTTTACATTTTACTACCAAAGTAGAAGTAAAACAAAGATCAGGAATCGATACAATTAACTTACTTCACCCATCAAAGACACCAAAAAGAAAGAAACACAAACATTAAGCGACCAGACCATAATGGAAACCCAAACAAAGGAAGACCATAAGGACAGTAAATTTCCCACAAAATGGCCATATGGCCATCCAAAATAAAAAGACACAAGTGATAAACACAGTAAGTAACAAACAACACCATAAATAAATCGCCACAGAAGAACCGCATTGAAACGGTCAGTGGAATAATTTTACGTGGCCACAATCCTCGCCCTTACTTCCGTCGCGATTAAGACCAAAGGGAAAGAGACACAAACATGAAACAACAGACACTAATGGAAACATCAATAGTTGAAAGCCAAAAGGACAGTTACTTTCCCACAAAATGGCCAATGGGCTATCCAAAATAAAATAATACAAGCGGCACAAACACCCAAATACAAACCACAATAAACATCGACAGAAGAACCGCTTTGGAACGGTCAGCGGAAACGAATTCCACTGGAGGGGGTGGGGGGGGGGAGGCTTGAATCAATTTTACGTGGCCACAATCCTTGCCCTTACTTCCGTCGCGATTTTGACAAATAATTTGTTCAGTCCGCATGAAGGCCTCCTAACTCATCAGTGCAACATCTCCGTGAACACAAAAAAATCAAAGAACCACAGAGGTGAGACAACGGTGAGGACTCGACAGCAAGAAACCACTGGAATGCTGAAGCAAAAGAAAACCAACAGTTAGACTCCGATGGGCCCGACCAGAGACAGAGCATTAGGCACCAACCAACATTACCTTGAATTAGATCTCTCTATTTCTCAATAAGTCTTTACGTGTGAGCCGTCATAGAATCTGAGGCCTGACCCACCGGCGTGCAATTAAAGAGGGAAGCAAAGTTACCAACCGTGATTTGGTTAACTACCATGCATGCAGTCTGTCGTATAACATCCATGTTGTACACAATCTTTTTATATCGAAGAATGATTTTACGAAATTGGGTGCTGAAGTCATTGCGGTTATATATTTTTCTGAATTTATATACTAAGTCACCATAAACTTCGGGTTCCGATAGACCTTGTTGCAGAAGAGATTTAAGTCCAATATTGAATTTTGAAATTAAATCAGAATGGCGTCTATAAAATTTTGAAAAGGCTTTGCGTAGTTTATGGTACCGATAACCCTGATTAAGGAGTTTAGCCGTTAATAATTTACATGACTACACACTCTAGCAAATCGAATTAATTGCGAAATATAAACGCCATAGGATGGCGCACGAGGAACATCACCATCCAAAAAAGGAAAATTTACAATCTCAAAATCAAAGTCATCGCGTTTATCATAAATTTTGCACGAAACAAATCCATCTACAATAGATAGATGTAAATCCAAAAACGGGGCCTCGGTATCAGAAGAATTTGCTTTATTTAACTGAAGCTCTGGGGGGGGGGGGGGGGGGGTGGGGTAAATCTGACTGATCAAACCATCGAAATATGTATTATCAATTATTAATAAATCATCTAAATATCTAGCTTCAATAATTTCAGATTGGTTATCAATGGAAAGCGACAACATGAAGTCTCTTTCATAACAATACAAGAACAGATCAGCCACAAGAGGTGCGCAATTCGTACTCATCGGAATACCCACAATTTGTCTAAATAACTTAGTACCGAATCTAATATAAATATTGTCAAGTAGAAAGGTGAGGGCATCACACACTTTCTGACATGACCAAAGTGTATAATTCTTATGCTCTTTAGAAGTGAAAAATGCATTTCTGACATTACATGCAAGATAGAGACAATCTTGTCTGTGAAAAGCCCATTCAATTAAATCATTAAGCTTTTCTTTTATAAGATTATGAGGAAGTGTAGTGTAAAGAGTAGAAAAATCGTAAGTAGAAAGACTTGAAGCACGAAAATGTCTGGATTTCAATTTATTTAAAACCTCATTCGATTTTTTTATAGACCAAAACAGATTTCTTCCTGATCTTTCAAAGACTTTATCACAATATTTAATCACATGCGTTTTAAAAGCAGTAAGACAGGAAGTTATATGTTTCTGCCAGCACAACTGGCTATCAGATGTCATTCCTAAGAATTTAGCTTCAGTTTTTTGTATTCCAGTGTTTTGTTCCCTATTTTCAATTTAAGTAAATTTTCATTTGGAAGTCCTGGATGATTGTACAATACAACTTTAGTTTTATTGGAGGAGATTTTGATACCCAACGACGCTACCCATGCCTCAATTTTATTCAAGATCTAGTGCATGAGATGCACCAAATGGGATTTACTGCGCCCTGATTTCCGGACCGCTGAGTCATCCGCATATTGAGACAGCTCACACGACAGATATTTTAGCACATCATATTGAGTGTTGATCAGAAACTTAAACAAAATTGGACTTAGAACACTGCCCTGGGGAGAACCGTTGCCAAGTACCTTAACTTCGGACAAGTTAGATCCAACGCTTACTTGCATTTTGCTATCCTTAAGGAAGTCCTGTACCCAACCTAATAAACTGCCTTTGATATTGAATTTGTTTAACTGCATTAGCACACCACTGGCCCACATAAGATCAATAGCCTTTTCTACATCTAGAAATATACAAAGAAGGTCTCTATTCTCCAGTCTAGCATTCAGCATAAAGCTCTGAAAAAATGGAAACTAAGCATTCTGAAACAAGTGAACAAACGCATTTCTTTCCACTCTCAAAATACGATATTATTACCTCCTAAACCTGAGACGTCCTGACGTCACCTTAAACTAGGTATTAAAGAATAAACACAGTAAGTAACAAACAACACCATAAATAAATCGCCACAGAAGAACCGCATTGGAACGGTCAGTGGAATAATTTTACGTGGCCACAATCCTCGCCCTTACTTCCATCGCGATTAAGACCAAAGGGAAAGAGACACAAACATGAAACAACAGACACTAATGGAAACATCAATAGTTGAAAGCCAAAAGGACAGTTACTTTCCCACAAAATGGCCAATGGGCTATCCAAAATAAAATAATACAAGCGGCACAAACACCCAAATACAAACCACAATGAAAATAAACATCGACAGAAGAACCGCTTTGGAACGGTCAGCGGAAACAAATTCCACTGGAGGGGGTTGGGGGGGGGGAGGCTTGAATTAATTTTACGTGGCCACAATCCTTGCCCTTACTTCCGTCGCGATTTTGACAAATAATTTGTTCAGTCCGCATGAAGGCCTCCTAACTCATCAGTGCAACATCTCCGTGAACACAAAAAATCAAAGAACCACAGAGGTGAGACAACGGTGAGGACTCGACAGCAAGAAACCACTGGAATGCTGAAGCAAAAGAAAACCAACAGTTAGACTCCGATGGGCCCGACCAGAGACAGAGCATTAGGCACCAACCAACATTACCTTGAATTAGATCTCTCTAATTCTCAATAAGTCTTTACGTGTGAGCCGTCATAGAATCTGAGGCCTGACCCACCGGCGTGCAATTAAAGAGGGAAGCAAAGTTACCAACCGTGATTTGGTTAACTACCATGCATGCAGTCTGTCGTATAACATCCATGTTGTACACAATCTTTTTATATCGAAGAATGATTTTACGAAATTGGGTGCTGAAGTCATTGCGGTTATATATTTTTCTGAATTTATATACTAAGTCACCATAAAATTCGGGTTCCGATAGACCTTGTTGCAGAAGAGATTTAAGTCCAATATTGAATTTTGAAATTAAATCAGAATGGCGTCTATAAAATTTTGAAAAGGCTTTGCGTAGTTTATGGTACCGCTAACCCTGATTAAGGAGTTTAGCCGTTAATAATTTACATGACTACAAACTCTAGCAAATCGAATTAATTGCGAAATATAAACGCCATAGGATGGCGCACGAGGAACATCACCATCCAAAAAAGGAAAATTTACCATCTCAAAATCAAAGTCATCGCGTTTATCATAAATTTTGCACGAAACAAATCCATCTACAATAGATAGATGTAAATCCAAAAACGGGGCCTCGGTATCAGAAGAATTTGCTTTATTTAACTGAAGCTCTGGGGGGTAAATCTGACTGATCAAACCATCGAAATAGGTATTATCAATATTTAATAAATCATCTAAATATCTAGAAGTGGAGGTAAAAGCTTCAATAATTTCAGATTGGTTATCAATGGAAAGCGACAACATGAAGTCTCTTTCATAACAATACAAGAACAGATCAGCCACAAGAGGTGCGCAATTCGTACCCATCGGAATACCCACAATTTGTCTAAATAACTTAGTACCGAATCTAATATAAATATTGTCAAGTAGAAAGGTGAGGGCATCACACACTTTCTGACATGACCAAAGTGTATAATTCTTATGCTCTTTAGAAGTGAAAAATGCATTTCTGACATTACATGCAAGATAGAGAGAATCTTGTTTGTGAAAAGCCCATTCAATTAAATCATTAAGCTTTTCTTTTATAAGATTATGAGGAAGTGTAGTGTAAAGAGTGGAAAAATCGTAAGTAGAAAGACTTGAAGCACGAAAATGTCTCGATTTCAATTTATTTAAAACCTCATTCGAATTTTTTATAGACCAAAACAGATTTCTTCCTGATCTTTCAAAGACTTTATCACAATATTTAATCACATGCGTTTTAAAAGCAGTAAGACAGGAAGTTATATGTTTCTGCCAGCACAACTGGCTATCAGATGTCATTCCTAAGAATTTAGCTTCAGTTTTTTGCATTCCAGTGTTTTGTTCCCTATTTTCAATTTAAGTAAATTTTCATTTGGAAGTCCTGGATGATTGTACAATACAACTTTAGTTTTATTGGAGGAGATTTTGATACCCAACGACGCTACCCATGCCTCAATTTTATTCAAGATCTAGTGCATGAGATGCACCAAATGGGATTTACTGCGCCCTGATTTCCGGACCGCTGAGTCATCCGCATATTGAGACAGCTCACACGACAGATATTTTAGCACATCATATTGAGTGTTGATCAGAAACTTAAACAAAATTGGACTTAGAACACTGCCCTGGGGAGAACCGTTGCCAAGTACCTTAACTTCGGACAAGTTAGATCCAACGCTAACTTGCATTTTGCTATCATAAGGAAGTCCTGTACCCAACCTAATAAACTGCCTTTGATATTGAATTTGTTTAACTGCATTAGCACACCACTGGCCCACATAAGATCAATAGCCTTTTCTACATCTAGAAATATACAAAGAAGGTCTCTATTCTCCAGTCTAGCATTCAGCATAAAGCTCTGAAAAAATGGAAACTAAGCATTCTGAAACAAGTGAACAAACGCATTTCTTTCCACTCTCAAAATACGATATTATTACCTCCTAAACCTGAGACGTCCTAACGTCACCTTAAACTAGGTATTAAAGAATAAACACAGTAAGTAACAAACAACACCATAAATAAATCGCCACAGAAGAACCGCATTGCAACAGTCAGTGGAATAATTTTACGTGGCCACAATCCTCGCCCTTACTTCCATCGCGATTAAGACCAAAGGGAAAGAGACACAAACATGAAACAACAGACACTAATGAAACATCAATAGTTGAAAGCCAAAAGGACAGTTACTTTCCCACAAAATGGCCAATGGGCTATCCAAAATAAAATAATACAAGCGGCACAAACACCCAAATACAAACCACAATGAAAATAAACATCGACAGAAGAACCGCTTTGGAACGGTCAGCGGAAACAAATTCCACTGGAGGGGGTGTGGGGGGGAGGCTTGAATCAATTTTACGTGGCCACAATCCTTGCCCTTACTTCCGTCGCGATTTTGACAAATAATTTGTTCAGTCCGCATGAAGGCCTCCTAACTCATCAGTGCAACATCTCCGTGAACACAAAAAATCAAAGAACCACAGAGGTGAGACAACGGTGAGGACTCGACAGCAAGAAACCACTGGAATGCTGAAGCAAAAGAAAACCAACAGTTAGACACCGATGGGCCCGACCAGAGACAGAGCATTAGGCACCAACCAACATTACCTTGAATTAGATCTCTCTAATTCTCAGTAAGTCTTTACGTGTGAGCCGTCATAGAATCTGAGGCCTGACCCACCGGCGTGCAATTAAAGAGGGAAGCAAAGTTACCAACCGTGATTTGGTTAACTACCATGCATGCAGTCTGTCGTATAACATCCATGTTGTACACAATCTTTTTATATCGAAGAATGATTTTACGAAATTGGGTGCTGAAGTCATTGCGGTTATATATTTTTCTGAATTTATATACTAAGTCACCATAAAATTCGGGTTCCGATAGACCTTGTTGCAGAAGAGATTTAAGTCCAATATTGAATTTTGAAATTAAATCAGAATGGCGTCTATAAAATTTTGAAAAGGCTTTGCGTAGTTTATGGTACCGCTAACCCTGATTAAGGAGTTTAGCCGTTAATAATTTACATGACTACACACTCTAGCAAATCGAATTAATTGCGAAATATAAACGCCATAGGATGGCGCACGAGGAACATCACCATCCAAAAAAGGAAAATTTACCATCTCAAAATCAAAGTCATCGCGTTTATCATAAATTTTGCACGAAACAAATCCATCTACAATAGATAGATGTAAATCCAAAAACGGGGCCTCGGTATCAGAAGAATTTGCTTTATTTAACTGAAGCTCTGGGGGGTAAATCTGACTGATCAAACCATCGAAATAGGTATTATCAATATTTAATAAATCATCTAAATATCTAGAAGTGGAGGTAAAAGCTTCAATAATTTCAGATTGGTTATCAATGGAAAGCGACAACATGAAGTCTCTTTCATAACAATACAAGAACAGATCAGCCACAAGAGGTGCGCAATTCGTACCCATCGGAATACCCACAATTTGTCTAAATAACTTAGTACCGAATCTAATATAAATATTGTCAAGTAGAAAGGTGAGGGCATCACACACTTTCTGACATGACCAAAGTGTATAATTCTTATGCTCTTTAGAAGTGAAAAATGCATTTCTGACATTACATGCAAGATAGAGAGAATCTTGTTTGTGAAAAGCCCATTCAATTAAATCATTAAGCTTTTCTTTTATAAGATTATGAGGAAGTGTAGTGTAAAGAGTGGAAAAATCGTAAGTAGAAAGACTTGAAGCACGAAAATGTCTGGATTTCAATTTATTTAAAACCTCATTCGAATTTTTTATAGACCAAAACAGATTTCTTCCTGATCTTTCAAAGACTTTATCACAATATTTAATCACATGCGTTTTAAAAGCAGTAAGACAGGAAGTTATATGTTTCTGCCAGCACAACTGGCTATCAGATGTCATTCCTAACAATTTAGCTTCAGTTTTTTGTATTCCAGTGTTTTGTTCCCTATTTTCAATTTAAGTAAATTTTCATTTGGAAGTCCTGGATGATTGTACAATACAACTTTAGTTTTATTGGAGGAGATTTTGATACCCAACGACGCTACCCATGCCTCAATTTTATTCAAGATCTAGTGCATGAGATGCACCAAATGGGATTTACTGCGCCCTGATTTCCGGACCGCTGAGTCATCCGCATATTGAGACAGCTCACACGACAGATATTTTAGCACATCATATTGAGTGTTGATCAGAAACTTAAACAAAATTGGACTTAGAACACTGCCCTGGGGAGAACCGTTGCCAAGTACCTTAACTTCGGACAAGTTAGATCCAACGCTTACTTGCATTTTGCTATCCTTAAGGAAGTCCTGTACCCAACCTAATAAACTGCCTTTGATATTGAATTTGTTTAACTGCATTAGCACACAACTGGCCCACATAAGATCAATAGCCTTTTCTACATCTAGAAATATACAAAGAAGGTCTCTATTCTCCAGTCTAGCATTCAGCATAAAGCTCTGACAAAATGGAAACTAAGCATTCTGAAACAAGTGAACAAACGCATTTCTTTCCACTCTCAAAATACGATATTATTACCTCCTAAACCTGAGACGTCCTGACGTCACCTTAAACTAGGTATTAAAGAATTTCATAAGAAGTTTGTTTTGGCTCCAGCAGATAAGGCTGCTATCAATGTGGTCGTTATTTGACGGCTCCACTATATTAACACTCTTCAGCAAGAACTTGGTGGTCCTAATGTCTTTGAACTGCAGCCTTTGGTTGCAGAGAGGGCTAACTCATTTTTTATTTTTATTTAGTTGCTGACCACATTTGTCATTGAGCCACCAAAACAGAACTAAAGGCAATGATCAGGAATCGATACAATTAACCAACAGCTCCCATCAGAGACACCAAAGGGAAAGAAACACAAACATGAAACAACAAACCCTAATGGACACACCAATAGCGGAAAGCCAGAAGGACAGTCACTTTCCCACAAAATGGCCAATTGGGTATCCGAAACAAAACAATATAATCGATACAAACACTCAAAGACAAAGCATAACAAAAATATACCGGTGTGTTACAGAAGGCCAAGGTAAGCTTCCTATGTTATATGGGTTACCTAAACTTCAAAAGAGTCCATATAAAGCATGGTTTATCGCAAATACAAGCTCTCGTACCACCACTGAACTCTCCAAAGTATTAACTCCATGTTTAACTGTCATAAAAAAGAAACATGTGATTAAATATTGCGACAAAGTCTTTGAAAGATCATGGAGAAACCTGTTTTGGTCTATACAAATTCTAAAGAAGTTAGAACACACAGACCGCATGCATGGTAGTTAACCCAATCACAGTTGACAACTTTGCTTCCCTCTTTAATTGCACGCCGGTGGGTCAGGCCTCAGATTCTATGACGGTTCTAGCGTAAAGGCTTGCTGAGAATTAGAGCGATCAAATTCAATGTAACGTTGGTTGGTGCCTGATACACTGTCTCTGGTTGGGCCGATCGGAGTCTAACTGTTGTTTTCTTTTGCTCCGGCATTTCATTGGTTTCTTGCTGTCGAGCCCTCACCTTTGTTTCATCTCTATGGTTGTTTGATATTTTGTGTTCACATAGATGTTGCACTGATGAGTTAGGAGGCCTTCATGCGGACTGAACAAATTTTTGTCTGAATCGTGACGGAAGTAAGGGCGATGATTGTGGCCACGTAAAATCGATTTACCCCCTACCCCCACCCCCCAAGTGGAATTCGTTTCCGCTGACCGTTCCAAGGCGATTCTTCTGTCGCGGTTTATTTTTGTTATGGTTTGTCTTTGGGTGTCTGTGTCGCTTATATTATTTTATCTTGGATAGCCTATTGGTCATTTTGTGGGAAAGTAACTGTCATTTTGGCTTTCCGCTGTTGAAGTTTCCATTGGGGTCTGTTGTTTCATGTTTGTGTTTATTTCCCTTTGGTGTCTCTGATGGAGCTGTGGGTTAATTGTTTCGATTCCTGATCATTGCCTCCACTTCTATTTTAAATAAATTGAAATCCAGACGTTTCCATGCTTCAAGTCTGTCTACTAATGATTTTTCCACCCTTTACACTACACTTCCTCATAATCTTATAAACGGAAAAAAACTTAATGATTTAATTGAACGGACATTTCATAGGGAAGGCTCCCTCTATCTTTCACTTCTGAAGAGCATACAAATTATACTTAATGGTCATGTCAGAAAGTGTGTGCAGCCCTCACCTCTCTACTTGACAATAGGTAAATAAAAGTTATTTAGACAAGTTGTGGATATTCCAGTGGGTACAAATTGCGCACCCCATGTGGCTGATTTGTTCTTGTTTAGTTATGAAAGCGACTTCATAATGTCCCTTTCCGTTGAAAACCAATCTGAAATCATTGAAGCATTTAGCTTGACTTCTAGATATTGGGATGATTTATTAAATATTGACAATACCTATTTCGATAGTTTGATAAGTTAAATTTACACCCCCCACCCCCCCCCCCCAAGCACTTCAGTTAAATAAAGCAAATTCGTCTGACACCGAGGCCACGCTTTTGATTTACACCTATCCATTGAAGATGGATTTGTTTCTTGCAAAATATATGATACAAGCGATCATTTCTATTTTGAGATTGCAAATTTTCCTTTCTTGGATGGTGATCTTCCTCGTGTGTTCCTATATGTTTTTGCATCATACACCATGTCTTGTTTCTAACTTTTTACAAAGACTATATGTCTCAATGCCATGTATTATTGTGGCCTGAGAATACATGTATTTAATAAAGATATTGTTCTGTTCTGTTCTGCAAAACCCTAGTTAACTATGGGCTCGAAATGAGTGAAATAATATTGAAATGGCCGTAAAACAAAAATATTACTTTATGTATAGTAAGTAGCATAAAACCCATTGCTCCAATAAAGATATGCAGAAATTTTCTCTTTTTTTTTGTATTAGGACCTAATTTTAACTTAACGCTAATGCCATACTTTGAAAGTCATCGCAAAGGTGAAAATAGTAACATAGTTGTTTTGATTTAAAATCCTAAGTGCTGGGTATTTATTTTTTATGAAAGTGTTCACAAACGACTTTTGAGTCCTTTTTTATAAGCAGTGGGCTATTGTCCTCCCTGTCAAAGTTTAGCAGTGAGCTATTGTCCAGTGGGATAGTGTCGGGATAGTGTCCAGTGGGCTATTATTGTCCTAGTGGGAATCTGTTCCAGTGGGCTCTTGTCCGTTCACCATAATGGCACTTTTTGTGTCATCGCCCGCTATTGATGCAGAAACCGGAATTCGTTGCACAGAATATTTCTTTTTCGCCCTCGCATTACATAAACGTATGTTGTCTAAGGGTGTCTACTCACAAACCCAGCCGTATGATCAAAATGCAGTCAATTCGATTACGAAAACACGCCTATACAATTACATTGTAAACTTTACCGCTGAAAAAACGAAAATTTTAAGATGAAAAATTATGATGTTTTTCTTATTACTGCTCTCAAATATAGATTGTTGATATTCGTTAGAACCGCCTCAATATAGATTGTGGGTATTCGTTAGAACCGCCTCATTGAGGCGGTTCTAACGAGTACCCAAAATCTATATTTTAGGGCAGAAATAAGAAAAATAAGGTATACCCCCTGTAAACCCATGTTTTACTATATAAAATGGGGTTCAAGGGGATAAATATTTATATAGGTGTGTTTTCTGAAGGCGGATGTGAATATAAACGACGTTTACCCTGAACAACCCCACTCCTTTTCTCTATATAAATTTTGTTAGCTAATCGGACTTGATTTCTGACAGAATGTATTAAAAGATTGAGGAATTCTACGGAACCCGGGAAGGGACATTTCTGTTCCAGTATCTAGCAGAACAGAATTTAAAACGATAAAATTAGAGTGGAGAGGAAAACAAGAAATATGTCGTTTGAACGATATAATATGTCGTTTCTTGTTTGTCTTTCCACTCTGAAAAAGAAGGGTGGAATTTAAAACAATAAAATTAGAATGGAACAGAAAACAAAAATATGTCGTTTAAACGACATATTTCTTGTTTTCCTTTCCACCCTGCGAAAGCAGCGTGGAATTTAAAACAATAACATAAGAATGGAACAGAAAACAAAAATATGTCGTTTAAACGACATATTTTTTGTTTTCCTTTCCACTCCGAAAAAGTAGCATGGGATTTAAAACAATAAAGATGTCGTTTAATCGGCATAATCTTGATCTCCCACTGATTAAAGGTGTCGTTTTTTCAACATAATATGTCGTTTAAACGATATAATCCTAGCCTTCCATTGGTTGGCTTGTTTGTTTGATATGAGGTTTAACGCCCAAGTCAAAACTGTTTAGGTCATTTTGGATACCTCGACTTTTACCCGGCATTGAGATGATATCATATCTCAAGCCCTGCCGTCGAATTAAACCAAAAGGGTTTATATGCATGAACGGTCCACATAACGATAACATACCCGTGCGATATAGTGCATTTTTTTCACATCTCCAAAACGGCTACTTCTCTGATGAAAGCCATGATATCTTTTTTAATTCTACTGCAAATATAAGTTGTTGGTGCTCGTTAGAACCGCCTCATCGAGGCGGTTCTAACGAGTACCCACAACCTATGTCTTGGAGCAGAAATAAGAAAAATAGTGTATACCCCCGTAAACCCCAGTTTTCTCTATATAAAGTGGGGTTTAGGGGGTGTTCATTTCACGGACTTGTTCATGTGATGCAACTTGCAGCACTTTTCTTGGGCATGCTTAGAACATCCAAGCGGTTTACCAATAGGCCTACTCATGTACGGTTGCTTTCAGCGCTACGTGGAAGCACAATGCAGTCCAGTCTATTTCTTCAAGCATTGATGTGCGAGGGCCGTGCATTGGGTGTTATCAGGCTTATACTCAAATCAAAGGTCATGTCGAGAGAAACGAACCTAGGATCATAGTGTCAGCTGTCCTTTTCGCATGCCCGTCTGTCTGACTAATGCCCTTTTCGCATATCCGTCTGTCGTTATAACCGCATCGCCAACGAGTACCCACAACATAGGTATTGGAGCAGAAAATAGAAAATGTAGATCCCTGTAAACCCCAGTTTTCTCTATATAGAGTTGGATTTACAGGGGTTTTCATTATATTTGTTTGTGGACATGTTGCGTTTTTTGAACTGTAGAAGGTCGGACTGATTGGGCTTGTAAAGATAGTCGCGTCACCAGTTCAGCAAGGTTTTATTAGCTCATTAAGCTGAAC
This sequence comes from Lucinisca nassula, assembly GCA_963580285.1. Taxonomy (NCBI): domain Eukaryota; kingdom Metazoa; phylum Mollusca; class Bivalvia; order Lucinida; family Lucinidae; genus Lucinisca; species Lucinisca nassula. The sequence continues at coordinate 133,080,918 of OY757022.1, forward strand.
AGGACACGGACGGACGGACAGACGACCAGCTAATGTTTTCGCCTTGTGTTTCTGTGGGATGGAATACCAGCTTCTAACTATAATATGATGGAAGAATTTACTTCTCGGTCAAGATAGTCAGACAGACGGGCATGTGAAAAGGACTGCTGGCACTATGATCCTAGGCACTATTGATACGAGGTGGGGCCTGAAGAAATAGAAAGTACTATTTTAACAATTATTGAAAGCGTATTGCATAGAGAGTCACAATCAGGAGGAAAATAGTTTCGAAGAATTGTTCAGCGAGTGTATAATTCAAACGATTAAATCAGCAAATACATCTATTAGAGAGGTTTTAGTTAGTTCACGCAACCGTCAATTCCTAGAAAAAATAATAAAAGCTACTTAGTAGAAAAGGATTATTATAAAAAATCATACTATACAAAATAAGTTTTTATACTTTCAAAATCAATCATAGATATATCCTTTTTTCCAGTCAAATAGAACATATATATTTTTAGAATTTCAAGGGAGGTAAGTGACAACCATTTTCAACAGATCTTTATGGTGGAAGATATCATTCCGGAAAAAAATGGATTTATGAGAACCAAAAATATATTGTCTTCAGCACACACACTCACACAAAAAGACGGCTAACTGTTAACCGTTTCACAAAAAGAATAATTTTCTCGCTTGTGATGCCTGAAACACCCAGCCCAAAATTAACTAAACATCTATTGACATGAGCGATTCTCCTTAATTCAGTATCCCCCGGGTCATAAGCACACATACAGCAGGATTATATTATATGCCTCAGTCAAAGGGAGCCAATCTGTGTGGCCGTCATGCGTGACAACACCATCCAATGGAAGCCATTGGTTAAAGATGTCGTTTAAACGACATCTTTAACCAATGGGAGGCCAAGATTATGTCGATTAAACGATTAAACGCTACTTGTTTCAGAGTGGAAAGGAAAACAAAAAATATGTCGTTTAAACGACATAAGTTTGTTTTCGGTTCCATTCTATTTTTATTGTTTTAAATTCCACCCCACCTTTTTCAGACTGGAAAGGAAAACAAGAAATATGTCGTTTAAACGACATATTTTTGTTTTCTGTTCCATGCTAATTTTATTGTTTTGAAATCCACGCTACTTTTTCAGAGTGGAACAGAAAACAAGAAATGTATTTTTGTTTTCTGTTCCATTCTATTTTAATTGTTTTTAATTCCACCCTACTTTTTCAGAGTGGAAAGGAAAACGATAAATATGTCGCTTAAACGACAAATTATATCGTTTAAACGACATATTTATTGTTTTCCTCTCCACGCTTATTTTATTGTTTCAAATTCTGTTCTGCTAGCACTGGAACAGAAATGTCCCTTCCCAGGTTCCGTAGAATTCTCGTGTGACTGTGTTTTCTGAGAAAATCGCCAGCATCCAAGAGT
>OY757022.1:133082365-133151829 GCA_963580285.1 Lucinisca nassula
CAGAAAACTGGGCTTTACTAGGATACTCGCTGTTTTCAGCTAAAAACAAACGGTGGGTTCTCATTAGAGCCGCCGCGTATGGGTGTGTTCTAATGAAGTATCAGAACTATCGCCTTTACCATATCGGTCATTAAAAAGAGATAAAAGTATATACACCACTTTAAAGAGCGTTTGTTTAGCAGACGTACAAATAAGAAATATACATCCCTCAAAAGATGCGAAAAACAAGAGCAAAACATTAGTTTCTGAATGCAAACTTAACATTTGTGTGGTAAGCCACACTTAACAGGGGCATTGGAAAGCAAGAAACGCGGTGCATGATTAGGGTTCACTTAGTGATTGAACTGCATGTGTACTAGTTTCAATATACAGTCGATTTTTAAGGGCCCGAACATCATTTAGATCATGAAAATGTGCTTGCGGCAGCGGCAGATAGGGCCACTTGTGGCTATCATAACGCCATTTCAAGAAATAAAATAGGAATAATTGAAGGGGAATTTATACACCTTTATGGGAGGCAACTCCTGCAAAAGTATTTTTGTCGCCCATGACAATAGGGGTCAACTCTTAAAGGAAAGAATTTGCTCCTGAGGAGCAAATGCTTTCCTTTAAGAGAAGACCCCTTTTTCAGTGGGACAGGACTAGTAATAAAGGGAACAGGAAGTCCCGATAGTTGTCTCCCTTTGACAAATGGCGAAACAATCTGCGAAGTGTTCCCATTCACCTTAAGAAAACATTTTTTTTTTATTTTCAAAAAGGTGTGTGTACTCATTAGGCGATTCTAGTGAACAAAAATGACATGCATTTTAAGATACAAGAATAAACATTTCCGTACAGTATCCTTAACAGTTGTTATGTTGATCTTAACAATTTGGTTGGCGCCCCCCTCGGACCGCATGTGAGTCACTGAAGATCAGATGGTTCTTCTCCGGGTACTTCGGTTTTATCCCACCTCTGAAGTTGATGAACGGCTCGAAATAAGTGACATAATCTTAAAAGGCCCAAAACAAAATAAAAAAAACAACAACAAAAACAGCAAAAAAAAAAAAAAAAAAAAAAGAGCTGTCACTATAGGTGATCAATGTCCCCCGTGGGAGCCAATTTCTGAGTTTTTGCAAAAATTCAAGGGGAGATAATTCAGCCAAGACTGACAACAGAGTTATGGCCCTTGGTCAAATTGTAGCCCTTGTGATGGTGAATAAGTGTGTGAAGTGTCATGGGGCTAGGTTAAATACTTTTGAAGTTATGATCAAGGTTAAAGTTTTAGTGACGGACAGACAGACAAACAAAGAGACAGACAGCGCAAATACTATATGCCCCCCGAATCAAAGATTCTCGGGGGCATAAAAATAATGAAGACGTTTGTGTTTCGGTGCTATGGGAAAATAAACATGGAGTTTGTATCCACACCAGAGAGAAGCCGTATTGCAATCGCTTATCTTCTTATCGGATTCTTGATCAGACTGTGCACATGAGCATATCATCTTGCAATTTTTATTCGCTGTCTCATTAAAGCTTTACAAAAGAAGTGGCCCTGATTTGCTCACCTGTGTGTCGCTGTCTCTAGTAAATTCTATTTTCAGTTCTGGTGGCAATCTTGTTCGGCAGAGTGGAACAATTTTAGCTCGTTTGGTAGGGAGTCACCTAGGCAGCATTCCTGTGAAGGTTGAATCAAATTTGCCCAAGGGTTTAGGAAGAGTTCGCGTTTGAAGCAAGTTTACAATGTTTTTTTTTTTCTAATTTTAGCTCTAGTGGCCATTTTGTTCATCAGAGCGGGATTGTTTCAGCTATATTGGTAGAGGGTCATCTATATTCCTACGAAGTTTGAATGAAATTGGCCCAAGAGTACAGGAGGAGTTGTCGTTTGAAGATTTTTTTTTCCATTTTTAGCTCTGGCGACCATCTTGTTTGTGTAACGAGATGGAATAGGAAACCTTTCTGGTGCTTATGCACATCTAAATTATTTTTGTAGGTATATGGCAAAGCAGCACCGCTAAAATATTTTAGGTGAAATATGGTAGGCAAAATATGCCGCTCCACGCACAAATCGTGCATATATCATACGATGTTCGTGCATATAGCATACGATGTATGCATGAGTGGTTTGAGGGAAATTATTCGCCATACAGTTGGCCGTGGCTATAAGTCTGATTTTTATATAGTTTGCCTAAACAGTCGCCAAGCGCCAAATAGTGCCATATATATTTTTCATGCCAGTCACAATGTTGTGATTATTCGTACTGACGGGAGTTATACCATTGATCTGTAGGGAAGTTTCATCATTTTTCCCTATAGGAAATGCAATTGTAACGGAGATCAATGATTTGCTGAAATTTGCTGTATGGCTATGATTGTGGATAGTAAGTTTACTTCTCACAATTTTGGCGAGCTAGCACGAGTATGCATGATTTTCCTGTAGTATTCATAGATATAAATACCCTGAAAAATGGACCTTATATCAGCAGCAGGTCGATGGTGTAAGATTACACACAACATTGTGACGGACCAAACAAGACGCTTTGATGGTATGTTAAATCTATGTGAAGTATTATTCTTTGTATGAACATGCTTGGGGTTTTGGAGGGGTTTTCTTCCTAGTATACCCCCACTTTCTGAAGCCTCTTTTGGATTCACTTCAGAAGCCTCTGTGGTGTAGTGATTATGGTACTCGCTTTACCAACTGGGGATCGCAGGATCGATCCCAGGCTTCTCCAGAATTCGAATGAGTCTTAAATCGAGGTCCTGTCTCCGTATGACCCTAGATGTTGGTGAGACGTAAAACTCGGACACTCGCTCATTCTAGATTTATTCAGGCTTTTAAAGACCCCTTTTGTAAAATATATTTATAAATGTTGGGTCACTTGTTCGATACATAGCTTTTGACTATCGGTTGTTAGAAAACCATGGGCCCGTCTCTATATGACATTAAGTGTTGAGGGGACGTAAAATTAAGACGGGTTTAACCACATCTTCATCATCAGGGCGACCTCTTAGACAAGAGCCTGTCGGGTTGTCCGTTATGATAAACCGTGATGAATTGGTATTGCAAGCATGTTCATGTTGTGTAGAAAGAATTTTGATCAAGAATACATACAAGTTCATTTTGTAATGATGCCGTTTTTGATTAAGAAATCTGTTTGTACATGTAAAAAACGTGATGATTGTAAGTTAGAGTATTTGGCTGCTGACGTTATGACGGCCTGAGCGGCGTGGATAACGTCAGCAGCGTCATCGACGACGCGAATGCGGTTCTGACGTTATGCCTACCAAATACGGAAAGAATTTACGGCAAACATAGTTGATCCCTTTCAAACACTCCCAAATGTCATGTAGAATAGATAAAAATCTTCCTGTTTTTATTTATAGCTGTTGTTAATGTAATGAGTTTGTGAATAGCTGTATTTGTGAGCCGTGTCGCGGAGAAGGATATGAAATGGAGTTTGTTATGTTTCCTGTAATTGGCGAGAGACCAGGTAGCGCAAAGGCGCGGTCTGTTCAATTCCCTCTTAGTAGTGAGCACAATTTGATGAGATTATGCTCAGTTGTAGTGAGCATTAATTGATTTCTGTAGTGCTCAGTAAGGAAACATAAATTTTGAGTATTCTTGTTTCAAGCGCTAGGTGCTGATATTTTGTTGCACAGTCAAGTTAAGTTCTGCATCGCGGTTATTTGTCGCATGTACTGATCAGGCTGTTTGTCTGGTCGGCGCATGCGCAATAACGGTTCATGCATGAACAAATTCAGACTTCTCCGTGGCAGGGATCATGATATAGTGTATACGTTTCGTGAACCGTACTTTAGTTGATTATCGTCATTTGCAGGCCCATAATGTCAAGATGACGTGTGATGACCGTCTGTTCCCTGGTCTATAGGAGCAGGTATTGCTAAGAGTCACAGGGAAGAAGTGCCCTGCAGAGGCGGGCATCCCCATAAATCTGACCGACCAGACCAGTTGAAATGGAAGAAGTTCAAATGGAATAGAATATTCCAAATATCCAGAGATAAAAAAAATCGAAGTGAAGGCAATGATCAGGAGTTAAGACCCCGACTTACGATAAGAAGAGTGATTCTTCATGTGAAAGCCCGGGTGCACCAGTGCGTCGACATAATCCATCCCAAGTGGACATATATTTTTTACCGCCAAGTTATTTTATTTATTTTTTTTTGTAGTTGGTTTATTTTGTTATTTGCTTCTACATAATTTTCACATCACTGTCCCGAGCCCAAAAGGTAGCAAATAAATGTAGTGTTTAGTGTTGGTATTGTTGTATATAGTTACTGTTAATAATTCATGTCTTGTATATAACATCTTTCTTGTGCCTTACCCACAGTTGCCCATTCACCTGTCGGAGATCAACCCGGCAGTCTTGTCAGCATGGGGGTTTGCGGGACGCTGTAAACCCACATGTAACATTTGGTGTCGTTAAGTGAGATAAATTGATCTCTGGCGGGTGTTCTCAGCTGTGGAATACTAATTGCGCACCTCTTGTGGCTGATCTGTTCTTGTATTGTTATGAAAGAGACTTCATTTTGTCGCTTTCCATTGATAACCAATCTGAAATTATTGAAGCTTTTAGCTCCACTTCTAGATATTTAGAGGATTTATTAAATATTGATAATACCTATTTTGATGGTTTGATCAGTCAGATATACCCCCCAGAACTTCAGTTAAATAAAGCAAATTCTTCTGATACTGATACCGAGGCCCCAGTTTTGGATTTACATCTATCTATTGTAGATGGATTTGTTTCGTGCGAAATTTATGATAAACGCGATGACTCTGATTTTGAGATTGTAAATTTTCCTTTTTTGGATGGTGATATTCCTCGTGCGCCATCCTATGGCGTTTATATTTCGCAATTAATTCGATTTGCTAGAGTGTGTAGTCATGTAACTGACTTTAACACTCGTAATAAATTATTAACGGCTAAACTCCTTAATCAGGGTTATCGGTACCATAAACTACGCAAAGCCTTTTCAAAATTTTATAGACGCTATTCTGATTTAATTTCAAAATTCAATATTGGACTTAAATCTCTTCTGCAACAAGGTCTATCGGAACCCGAATTTTATGGTGACTTAGTATATAAATTCAGAAAAATATATAACCGCGATGACTTCAGCACCCAATTTCGTAAAATCGTTCTTCGATATAAAACGATTGGGTACAACATGGGTATTATACGACAGACTGCATGCATGGTAGTTAACCCAATCACGGTTGGCAACTTTGATTCCCTCTTTAATTGCACGCCGGTGGGTCAGGCCTCAGATTCTATGACGGCTCCAACGTAAAGGCTTATTGAGAATTAGAGAGATCTAATTCAAGGTAATGTTGGTTGGTGCCTGATGCTCTGTCTCTGGTCGGGCCCATCGGAGTCTAACTGTTGGTTTTCTTTTGCTCCAGCATCTTAGTGGTTTTTTGCTGTCGAGTCCTCACCGTTGTCTCACCTCTGTGGTTCTTTGATTTTTGTGTTCACGGAGATGTTGCACTGATGAGTTAGGAGGCCTTCATTCGGACTGAACAAATTATTTGTCTAAATCGCGGCGGAAGTAAGGGCGAGGATTGTGGCCACGTAAAATCGATTTAAGCCCCCCAGTGGAAATCTTCCACTGACCGTTCCAAGGCGGCTCTTCTGTAGCGATTTATTTATGTTGTTGTTTGTTACTTACTGTGTGTATCACTTTTGTCTTTTTATTTTGGATGGCCATATGGCCATTTTGTGGGAAAGTAACTGTCCTTATGGCCTTCCTTTGTTTAGGCTTCCATTATGGTCTTGTCGCTTAATGTTTGTATTTCTTTCCCTTTGGTGTCTTTTATGGGTGGAGTAAGTTAATTGTATCAATTCCTGATCTTTGTTTTACTTCTACTTAGTACATTAATGCTCAAAACATCAATTGTTCTAAACAAGTCCATCCCTCATATTTTTTCACATCTAAACTAGCATTGATAGCCACATTTGAGAATTAACTTGAATCTTCTTTCCTGCATTGATGAAGTGCGAATCCCATGTATTCCATTAAATGGATACTGACAAGTTCATGGTTTCCTCTGAGCAGGAAGTCAAGGCAAACCGCACTTTTTCTTGGTAACGAAAATTTTAAATAGACCCCACTTAATTGTCTTACCCGGCATTCTACTAAGTTAGACTGGAGTTACTAATTGATCTTACCCACACATGGTTCTGACGTAGTGACGTTAACAAGTTACTGACGATGACATTACGGTAGCGTTTATATATACGCTGTGGCTTGAAGTTAAAATGGCGTAATAGAAACATTGATGGTAACTTGTTATGATCTGAGTTTTGTAATGTGATGAAACTTCAGATTGAAGCCGTTTACTGTAAACGTCGTCAACTTATGACGTCATATTAGACTACTAGTACGTAACGTCATACTTTACTGAGGGTAATTAACATTTCAAACCGCGTGTGCATTAATAGCTAACGTTTCAGTTAGATTAACGCGTATAACACATATCTTAACGTTTTAGTTAAGCCCATTAAATTATCACTGATCATAACTGATCAGTTTACAGATTTTTATAGCAACGTGCGATTTACGTCATCAATAATGGAGCGTTTAATGCAAATGGGAAAGGAGTTAGGTTTTGAGGGGAAAGGTTTGCAAGATTTTGTTAAGCAGCAGCAAGATATTGAGAGAGGAGAAAGGCAAGAGCAAAGGGAATTAGGAAGGTTAAGGTCAGAAGATAAGGAAAAGGAAAGGGCACATGAACTAGCTATATTGAAGGTTAATAAGGAGTTTGAAATGGCACGCATTGTATGCGAAAGGGAGGCAAAATTGATTAGTGAGGCCCATTTAGAACAAATAAAAACTTGGTTTGAGATACAGTACCAAAAACTAAGGAATCAGTTAGAAATGCAGAGAGCAAAGCTCGAGCTAGAATTTGAAAGGTAAAAGGCTGAAAAGGTGGCGCATGCCCGGGACCCTAAGTTACTTTATTTTTAAGAAGGAAAAGATAAGATGGACACTTACTTATCTAGGTTTGAGAAATATGCTACGGCTAACAAATGAGATACGAGTGTTTGGGCCCATGATTTAAGTGCATTACTTAAAGGCCGCGCACTTGACAGGCTGTCAAATGAGGATGCGGCGGATTATGATGAGTTAAAGGATGCCCTATTAAAGAATTTTGACTTGACAGAACGCGGATTTAGGAAGCAATTTCGTTATAGTAGGCCCGAGAAATCAAAAACGCTCATACAGTTCAGAAGTAGATTGAGAAGTTATTTAGAGAAACGGCTAAATATTGCAAAGATAGAAAAATCTTTTCCAGCTGTTGTCTGTGATTTCATGGCAAGGGATCAGTTCTCGGAGTCATGTAATATAGCCAAAACAGTTTCGTAATTTAGATGAAATGGCTAGTTGGGGGGGGGGGGGGCAGATTTGTTTGCAGAAGCGCGCGGGGGCATATTTAGTTGCATTAATAAGGGGCAACGCGATTACAGAGGCGCAGGGTAAACATGGCAAAGTTGACTCAACAAACCGAGTGGTAAATCGGATTTTAAGTGTAGCATATGCGGTAAGGGCATTTAACAATTAAATGTTTTAAGAACCCCGACAGAAAACAATTATATAGTGCAGAGGTAGGAGCAACTTGAGGTGGAGACAGCGGTGTTAAGGAAATTTTTAAAAAGTGCGTAGAGGCTCAAGGTACTCAGGTTAAGAATGAGAACACGCAGAGTGTAGGAGTGGTTATACACGTGGTCGTGGTAATTTTTGATGGTCTTTTCGCGGACGAGGTAAGAATAATGACACACCACGTGGCGCAGCACACCAAGTTCGTTTTTGTCAAACGGAAGTAACAAGGAAAGGTGATGAGATTGGAAGTATTTTTTAGGATAAGGTTGATGATCCTTTGATTTCAGATAGAGAGGAGTGTTGTAAGGAAACTAGGGAAGGTGTCTGTTACTTCTTAAAGGCAAGGTTACCGACGGCACAAAGTTTAGATAATAATAAGAAGGTGGTTGTATTAAGAGAAACTGGGTGTACTGGTTGTGTCGTTCGGAGAAGCTTGGTTTCGGATGCTCAGTTAAAAGGGAAAGAGTCAGAAGTTACGTTGATTGACGAATCCATGCAAAGGTATCCTTACGCAATGACTGACATTGATTGTCCTATTTTCACCTAGAAAACTAGATTATACGTTGTACGATTTGGTTATCGGTAACATGGACCAAAACTTCATGATATGTCTCATATCTCAGCTGCGGCTGTAACTAGGTCTCAGACTAGGCAGGATGAGAAGCCTTACAGCAAACTTAAGGTTCCCGATCAGAACATTAGCGATGACAAGGAGGCTTTCAAACAAGCTCAGGTTGATGATCCAACTTTGGAAAACATCAGGAAAAGGGTTGTATCTGGGAACAAGACTGTGAGTCGTGGTTTAAACCGAAGTGAAACTGGGTTTATTGAGAAAAAGGTTTGACATATAGGGAGTTCTTCAAGGGCAACAAAGTCTTTTTTAAACTTGTGGTCCCTCAAAGTTCCCGAGGAAAGGTTTTGAAACTGGCTCGTGAAATGCTTATATCTGGACACATGGGCATTAGGGATATATTGGATATAGTTGTAACTGAGTTTTACTGGCCCGGTATTTGCGATGATGTCGCTAGTTTCTGTAAATCTTGTGATATTTGTCAGAGAATCTATTCAGATAGGTCGGGTCCCTAAAGTACCTCTAGGGAAAATGCCATTGATTGATACGCTATTTAAGAGGGTGGCAGTGGATATAGTTGGTCCAATTGAGCCTCGATCTCTCAGGAAATCTCGGTATATTTTAAATCTGATAGACTATGCGACGAAGTATCAAGAAGCAATAGCTTTACCGAGTATAGAGACGGAACGTGTCGCGGAAGCACTTATTGAAATGTTTAGTAGGGTTGGCATCCCTGATGAAATGTTGACTAATTGTGGATCACAGTTCACTGCTTAGGTAATGAAAGATGTCAACAGATTGCTTTCTCTTCAACAGTTAACGTAAAGTCCAAGACACCTAATTTGCAACGGCTCGATTGAGCGTTTCAACGCTACGTTAAAGCAGATGTTACGTCGCATGTGTGCTGAACGTCCTAAAGATTGGGATAAATATCTGACAGCTTTGTTATTTACTGTTAGGGAAGTCCCACAAGAGTTATTAGGATTATCCCCTTTTGAGTTGTTGTACGAGGTCCAATGGCAATATTAAGACAATTATGGGCTGATGAGGTACGCGACGCGATGAGCAAGTTCTTTCGACGTATCAGTACGTTATTTTGCTCAGGGAACGGTTAGAGCAGACATGTAAATTAGCACGTGATAATTTAAAGAAGGTTCAGATTAAGCAGAAAGCTTATTATTATAAAGGCACAAGGTCGCGTAAATTTGACGTCGGCGATAAAGTACTCTTGTTACTACCGACAGACAATAATAAATTATTGCTTCAATGGAAAGGTCCATATGCCAGAAGTAGTCGAGGTAGTTAACAGAATGGATTATAAGATTGACGTCAATGGGAATGTTAACACATATCCCGCTAACATTCTGAATCAATATGTGGAGCGTCAAAATGTGACGTTACATTGTTTGCTTTCTGTGGAGTCCGTCCCGTCAACTGAAAATGATGACGTGGACGAGTTCTCATTGGAAGATTGCGCTTTTCCAACGACAAAGCAATCGGAGACATTTAAGGGCGTCAATATTTCAGAAACGTTAACGCAGGAACAGCGTAAACTAATAGACACGTTGATAAAAGAGTACCCGGACGTACTGTCAAGTGTACCAGGACGAAATGACCAAATTCAACATTACATAAAGTAGATAACTTCGAACCAATGAGGTAAAAAGGATATGCCATACCATATAAAGTAAGGGATGTAATGGAAAACGAAACTTTAGGACATGTTAGATTTAGGAGTTATTGAACCATCAATATCTCCATATTCATCCCCTGTAGTACTTGTCCCAAAAAAGACGGTTCGATGCGGTTATGCATTGACTTCCGTAAACTTAATAGAGTGAAGGAGTTAGTTGCAAAACCAATGCCAAATATGGAAGAGGTTGTAATTAGAATGTCGGGAGACAGATACTTCAGTAAATTAGATTTATCCTAGGGTTATTGGCAGGTAAAGATGACGTCTAAGGCAAAACCCGTAAAAGCGTTCGATTAGATGGTTTAATCAGTCAAATTTACCCCACAGAACTTCAGTTAAAAAAGCAAATTATTCTGATACCGAGGCCCCGTTTTTGAATTTACATTTATCTATTGTAGATGGGTTTGTTTCGTGCAAAATTTATAATAAACGCGATGATTTTGATTTTGAACGTCAGGTTCTATGACGGCCCCAGCGTAAAGGCTTATTGAGAATTAGAGAGATCTAATTCAATGTAATGCTGGTTGGTGCCTGATGCTCTGTCTCTGGTCGGGCCCATCGGAGTCTAACTGTTGGTTTTCTCTTGCTCCAGCATTTCAGTGGTTTCTTGCTGTCGAGTCCTCACCGTTGTTTCACCTCTGTGGTTGTTTGATTATTTGTGTTCACGGAGATGCTGCACTGATGAATTAGGAGGCCATCATGCGGACTGAACAAATTATTTGTCTAAATCGCGACGGAAGTAAGGGTGAGGATTTTGGCCACGTAAAATCGATTTAAGCCCCCTAGTGGAATTCGTTTCCGCTGACCGTTCCAAGGCGGTTCTTCTGTCGCGGATTATTTTTGTTATGGTTTGTCTTTGGATGTTGGTGTCGCTTATATTATTTCATTTTGGATAGCCTTTTGGCCATTTTGTGGGAAAGTAACTGTCCTTTTGACTTTCCACTATTGATGTTTCCATTAGGGTCTGTTGTTTCATGGTTGTGTTTCTCTCGCTTTGGTGTCTCTGATTGGAGCTGTGGGTTAATTGTATCGATTCCTGATCATTGCCCCAACTTCTATTTAGTAAACTCAGGAGCAACATTTTGCAGGTTGATGAGAATGATTCTGTCCGATCTTTCTAACGTTGATAGCTTTCTAATTCATGTTGTCGCTTTCCATTGATAACCAATCTGAAATTATTGAAGCTTTTAGCTCCACTTCTAGATATTTAGATGATTTATTAAATATTGATAATACCTATTTCGATGGTTTGATCAGTCAGATTTACCCCCCAGAACTTCAGTTAAATAAAGCAAAGTCTTCTGAAACCGAGGCCCCGATTTTGGATTTACATCTATCTATTGTAGATGGATTTGTTTCGTGCAAAATGTATGATAAACGCGATGACTTTGATTTTGAGATTGTAAATTTTCCTTTTTTGGATGGTGATGTTCCTCGTGCGCCATCCTATGGCGTTTATATTTCGCAATTAATTCGATTTGCTAGAGTGTGTAGTCATGTAACTGACTTCAACACTCGTAATAAATTATCAACGGCTAAACTTCTTAATCAGGGTTATCGGTACCATAAACTACGCAAAGCCTTTTCAAAATTTTATAGACGCCATTCTGATTTAATTTCAAAATTCAATATTGGACTTAAATCTATTCTGCAACAAGTTCTATCGGAACCCGAATTTTATTGTGACTAAGTATATAAATTCAGAAAAATATATAACCGCAATGACTTTAGCACCCAATTTCGTAAAATCGTTCTTCGATATAAAAAGATTGGGTACAACCTGGATGTTATACGACAGACTGCATGCATGGTAGTTAACCCAATCACGGTTGGCAACTTTGCTTCCCTCTTTAATTGCACGCCGGTGGGTCAGGCCTCAGATTCTATGACGGTACCAACGTAATGGCTTATTGAGAATTAGAGAGATCTAATTCAATGTATGTTGGTTGGTGCCTGATGCTCTGTCTCTGGTCGGGCCCATCGGAGTCTAACTGTTGGTTTTCTTTTGCTCCAGCATTTCAGTGGTTTCTTGCTGTCGAGTCCTCACCGTTGTCTCACCTCTGTGGTTCTTTGATTATTTGTGTTCACTGAGATGTTGCACAGATGAGTTTGGAGGCCTTCATGCGGACTGAACAAATTATTTGTCTTAATCGCGGCGGAAGTAAGGGCGAGGATTGTGGCCACGTAAAATCGATTTAAGCCCCCCAGTGGAAATCTTTCCACTGACCGTTCCAAGGCGGTTCTTCTGTGGCGATTTATTTATGTTGTTGTTTGTTACTTACTGTATGTATCACTTGTGTCTTTTAATTTTGGATGGCCATATGGCCATTTTGTGGGAAAGTAACTGTCCTTATGGCCTTCCTTTGTTTAGGTTTCCATTATGGCTTGGTCGCTTAATGTTTTTATTTCTTTCCCTTTGGTGTCTTTGATGGGTGGAGTAAGTTAATTGTATCGATTCCTGATCTTTGTTTTACTTCTACATTGCCAATGATATGTGGATCTTTACCGAAACTTGGAAAGACCACTTAATGTCATTACGTGAATTTTGGATAGACTTAGGACAGCCAAGTTGACGACTTAACCGTCAAACTGTATGACTGGGTATAGCAGTATCGATTGTCTTGGTCATAGCGAGCTGTTCAGTCAGTTAGACCGCATGAAGACAAGATACAAGCTATATCAAAAGGATGCTCCTCGACCTTCCACTAAAAGACAAAAGAAGTCATTTCTTGGGTTAGCTGGTTTCTACCGCCGTTTCATTCCAAATTTCTCATCAAAAGCTTCCCCTCTGACAGCTTTAACTTAGAAAAATAGACCAAACAAGATCACAGATTGGCAGGACCATCATAAAAAGACTTTCCAGACCCTGAAGAATAGACTCACGTCTAGTCCTATTCTTCGCCTTCCTATCATTCATGATGGGAATCCGTTCATACTCCGGACGGACGCTTCTGATTTTGGTATAGGAAAGTAGAAGTAAAACAAAGATCAGGAATCGATAAATTAACTTACTCCACCCATCAAAGACAACAAAGGGAAAAAAAACACAAACCTGAATCGACCAGACCATAATGAAAACCTAAACAAAGGAAGGGCCATTTTGCTCCAAGAATTTGAAGGGGCAGGACGACCTCCCATTGCTTATGCCAGCAAGAAACTTCTGCCTCGTGAAAGAAACTATTCTATTATAGGGAAAGAATGCTTGGCTATTATCTGGGGTGTTGAGAAATTTCGCAAGTATCTTTACGGGGTAGAATTCTTGCTTGAGACAGATCACAAGCCTTTGTCTTATATGCAAACAGATAAAGTCCTCAATCCTCGAATTATGCGTTGGGCAATGCAACTACAACTATATAGATTTCGGATTACTGCATATTCTTCCCATGGTTCTAGATATCAATATACAGTCTAAGCCTGGCCAGGAAGTGTGATGCGCGTCGAACTGCTCCTTAAACCTTAGCAGTTTCTATGATCGGTAGGGCTTGAGAAGCCATTTCAATGTCGGGTAAAAGTTCCACAAAATCGGAAGCAACATCTCAACAATGACCTAAATAGTATTGACGGGGACGTAAAACCGCAACTCAATCAATCAAAACAGTTGCATTTCAATAGCTCGAACATCTTTGGGACCACGAAAATCTGTTCGAGACAAGGGTAGTTCGAGCCACTCAGAGCTACTGGCGGGAGGCATAACTGGGGGATAACTTGGGATTTCTTTTCAGTATTCTGTGATATAAATACATGCTATGTGTACATATTAGAATCGCCTCACTTCCATTCTCTACATATAGGATGCATTTGCAAGAGAAAAGACGATGTTCCCTTACTATTTCTAATGTAGAGACATTCCCTAGGGACTCAAGCACGGATCCGATTTAGCCATGGTATACGGGCCACCTGTGTTCGAACCAACGAAGTTCTACTGTATTAAGGATACTTTCCTGATTTTGTCTTGAAAGTTGTATGTTGTGTGTACACATTAGAGCGCCTCAATGAGACGATTCAAATGAATACACACAGCATGATCCCTTTGTTTTATAAAAGATCCAAAAAGATATCCCCATTTATGTCTCTTGAACAGGTGCTATAACGGCCCCCGCCTATAGGGGCTTGAAGAAATATATTGGCTGCATGATGCTTCCACGCAGAGCTGAATCCGGCCCGCACACTAGTACTGGTAAACCGCTTAGAGGATCTTAGCCTGTCCAGGAACCGTGGTTTCATTGGGCGACAGGGCTTGAGATGTCATTTCATCTCAATGTCGGGTAAAAGTCCTACAAAATTGGAAGCAACGTCTCCAAAATGACCTTTACAGTGTTGACGGGGACGTTAAACCTCAAATCAAACAAACAAACAGGTGCTATATGTGATACACATTCAGTAGTTCAAACTACCGATGTCTCGAACACATTTTATGGCCCCAACAGATATCTGAGCTGTTGAAGTCTGACTGATATAATCAAAGAATTTGAAAAATGGGCCTGAACGGGGACTAAGACCGTTTCGTTTAACTCTTAAACTCCTGTACTGTAAGCAAACGGTGTAGACCCTGATCAAACGCCGCGTTCTGCGGCGTCTGATCTGGGTCTACATTGTTTGCCAAGCCCAACCCAAGATTCCAGCCCCTATTCTACAGTAATCCTTTGAAATCTTTTTTACATCGATTTTATTATGAAAAATTGAAAATATTTGAAGGTAGCTAGTCTGTACCAGAAAGAAAAAAACATTGACACAAATTTGTATGGTATTCTTCTTTCTTCCAACGGATAACATTCTTATAGAACATATACTGAACCGATAAAGAAACGCAATTTTTTAACCCAAAAGATTTTCATGCAACCATCAGGTTGACTGAAAAACCATTTTGCGATTTACTTTCATATTTTTCAAACTGTTTTATGCAGATAACATTTGGGCGATATCTGTACAGTTTAACGCTCCACTTGGCAATTCGTTCTTTTCAACATTTCCTCGTGCAGTACATTAAATGTATACAGTAACCTCATCATTTTGGCATAGTGTGTTACCTGAAGTTTAGGTTTCAAAAGTCCGGTAAAATTTCTCTACGGAATATTGTGAATTTGACGCAAGATCAACATAACATAGTGGTCCAAATGCTTCTACGTGGGACGTCTCAGGCTGTCATCGCCAGGAACTTCCAAGTGAGTAAATCGACGATAACTTTTGTTGCCCCCGCCCATCGGGGCTTGAAGAAATAGATAGGCTGCATGATGCTTCCACGCAGAGCTGAAACCGTCCGCACACTAGTACTGGTAAACAGCTTAGAGGATCTAAGCCTGTCCAGGAACCGCGGTGCGAGTCGGCCCGTCCATGCTTAAAAACCCTATTGGTTTAATTGTGCGACAGGGCTTCAGATGTCATTTCATCTCAATGTCGGGTAAAAGTCCCACAAAATTGGAAGCAACGTCTCCAAAATGACATTTACAGTGTTGACGGGGACGTTAAACCTCAAATCAAACAAACAAAATCGACGATAACTCGCTTTCACCAGAATCTACGTCAAACGGGAACGACAAATGACAGGCCCAGAAGTGGACGTCCACGCGTCGCGACACGTCGACAGGACCGATACATCCGTCTAACCCACCTTCGTAATCGGTTCCGTACAGCCGTCGAGGCGTCTCAGGTGACACCAGCAACGCACAACAATCGAATAAGTGCAGATACTGTCAGGAATCGCCTTCGAGAGTTTGGCTTACGTCCTCGTCGTCCGTACGTTGGTATGCCATTAACACCACGACGACGTCAGTTTAGAATGGCGTGGCTCACACAACATAGGCCAAACCTGTTTCCCCTTCTTCAGAGGCGTAACGTAATGTTTTCTGACGAGTCCAGGTACTTGTTGTACAGAGCTGACGGCTGTCAACGTGTGTATAGACGTGACGGAGATCGTTATCGCGACAATTGTTTGGTTGAACGTGATCGATTTGGAGGCGGTAGGTTGATGGTGTTGGCTGGCATATCTTATGGTCATATAACGCACCTGGTATTCATTGATGAATCTTTGATAGCTCAGCGTTACGTTGGCGTCGTTTTACGACCGGTAGTTGTTCCATATATACGACAGCACAACGTTACGTTTCAACAGGATAACGCTCGGACGCTTGTAGCAGACTCAGCATGGCGTTTCTTCAGCAAAACAACGTTGACGTGATGCACTGGCCTCCGTATTGTCCAGATCTCTCTCTTATAGAACATTAGTGGGACTTCTTGGATAGGCGCGTACGTAACCGCCCCCAGCCGCCAACAACCCGTCAAGCCTTGCGTCTCGCGCTCATACAGGCGTGGAATGCTATTCCCAGGCAGAGATCAATCGTTTAATCCTGTCCATGACTAGGCGTGTGCGTGCAGGACTGAATGCAAACGGAAGACATACTCGCTATTAACTGCTTATGTTTTGAACTTATGACAAAACGTATTTGTGTTCCAAACATTCTCACTGGAAATTGAACTCTCTATGATAGTTACATTCAAGAATGATTATATTATTGCGTCATTAAATCGATTTTCTGCAAACATGATACTCGCATTTATATTTGCTGTTGCGTTTCTTTTCGGTTCAGTAACGTTCGATGTATACATGCATGGTTAAAGCCTGTATACATGTAAAACAGGGATCAGGAGGTCGCGGGTTCAATACCTGACGGGCCTTTCGTGGAGTTTGATCATCATCTTTTCTACGGTATTTCTCTTCCTTCCGCTGATCCAAAAAAATTCTGGCATAAGAATGTACCCTGTCCTAGTAGAGGTAAGTTGAGCGGCTCAATTTCACCTAAAAGAGTGCTGACTGGGTCACTTAACTAAAAAAAAAAAAAACATGCTCGTCATTATGTGCTGTTTTCTTCCTGATTCGTGCCTCTTAAGAACAAACTGCCAACACAATCAAAATTAACTTCAAATCATCGATTATAATTAGGAAAAAAGAAGACAACAAAACGTGACAGTTTCTCTGATGTTGTGAATATTAATCGGAGCACGTGAGGCAGATGCGCACACGTGCTTTTCACGCGACTTTCAACAGCACGAATTCAAGGAGACAGAGGTATAAGGGTCATTAACGGTGAAACTTCGATGGCTCGAACACTGATGACTCTTTCGAACTTATTATTGAGTCCCAGTGAAAACATTTCCCATAACTCTAGATATTAATATATTTGAGATAATTTTCTTATTATTTTGTCTTAAAAATGTATATTGCGTCAACTCATTAGAATCGAGTTGATTATAATTATGAATACACACAACAAACAGTCGAACCTCAGGTCAGGCCTCAGATTCTATGACGGCTCCAACGTAAAGGCTTATTGAAAATTAGAGAGATAATGTCGGTTGGTGCCTGATGCTCTGTCTCTGGTCGGGCTCATCGGAGTCTAACTGTTGGTTTACTTTTGCTCCAGCATTTCAGTGGTTTCTTGCTGTCGAGTCCTCACCGTTGTCTCACCTCTGTGGTTCTTTGATTTTTGTGTTCACGGAGATGTTGCACTGATGAGTTAGGAGGCCTTCATGCGGACTGAACAAATTATTTGTCTAAATCGCGACGGAAGTAAGGGCGAGGATTGTGGCCACGTAAAATCGATTTAAGCCCCCCAGTGGAAATCTTTCACTGACCGTTCCAAGGCGGCTCTTCTGTGGCGATTTATTTATGTTGTTGTTTGTTACTTACTGTGTGTATCACTTGTGTCTTTTGGTTTTGGATGGCCATATGGCCATTTTGTGGGAAAGTAACTGTCCTTATGGCCTTCCTTTGTTTAGGTTTCCATTATGGTCTGGTCGCTTAATGTTTGTATTTCTTTCCCTTTGGTGTCTTTTATGGGTGGTGTAAGTTAATTGTATCAATTCCTGATCTTTGTTTTACTTCTACTTTTCAATGACTCGGACACCTTTGGGACTACGCAAATCTTTTAGAGACAGGTGTAGTTCGAGCCACTGAGGGCTACTAGAGGCTTGAAGGGAATTATTTTGGGACTTCTTTCCTGTGTTCTATAATATAAATATATTCTGTGTGTACTCAGACGATTCTAATATGTTAACACAGCATGCATTTGCAAGATAACAGACGAACGTATCCTGAACTTTCCCCTCACTATTTCTTATGTAGCGAAATTCCCTAGGACTCAAAAACGGGTTTGACTCAACCATTGTAAACGAGTCATCGGTGTTCGAGCCATCGAATATCTACCGACCTTTACTTTAAAAACAAAATCGAAAAAGTCATGCTATGCCTCCTGTCCTCGAGCTATAATAAACCCTCAGTGGGTCAAACTGGTCCTGTCAGATACAAAATTTCCTGGTCCCAAGGGTGGATGAGCCATTGAAAAGTAGAAGTAAAACAAAGATCAGGAATCGATACAATTAACTTACTCCACCCATCAAAGACACCAAAGGGAAAGAAATACAAACATTAAGCGACCAGACCATTCGATTGATTCAAGACGTTCATTTTTAGATATGTAAATACTGGAGATACGCATAAAGATGCACACCTTTTGTGAGATCGACCTCCTTTACATAGCTACAGATAAAGTGTTTTTTTTTTTGTCATCTGAAAAGTATTGGTATATTTCTTATTATACATTGATGTTATTCATTAGAAGCGCCCCACAAATATGAAAAATAATTTGTGGATAACACGTCTAATCTTGGGCTTTGTTTTTAAGACAAACTTAGGTACAGTCTGGGTATTCAAATCGGGTAACTGCCAATCTGATATTAAAGTTCAAACTTATATAACTGACCAGATTTTGAGTAAACGTAGAAGGTACATATAGTTAATGTGTACAATTATTCCGTATTTCGGGACATTTATCTTACAAAATAGCACGGTCGCCTGTTCTTGCTTGGCTCGGGTCACATGGGAGACGCCAAGTTCTGCAACGGAAGGTCAGGTGGTTTTACTCCGGGTACTCCGGTTTTCGCCCACCTCTGATTAACGTTCGGCTGGATATAAGTGAAATAATTTTGAAAAGGGCCCTTAAACAAAAAAACAAGAGCTCCGAAAGCGGGGCATTTAGATACAATTAGTAAGATGGAGCTTATATATACTGACTGTTGTGTGGAATGTAACCAAGGAACAAGATGTGCTCCACATATTCTTACCTGGCACTACTAATAACCCTGAATGGCTCAAACTACCATACGCAAAGTTTCAACTTCATCGGATGTAAAATATAGGGGGAGTTATATGGAAACGAAAAGTTTAGATAAATCAGTGAAAGGGGCATAACTCTTGTAATCTTTGGCGGACCTAAACCTCAAAATAATATGCACTGTTCCACATCATGGTCTGAGTATATGTAAAGTTTCAGCTTCATCAGATGTAAACTGTAGGAGGAGTTATTCGGAAACAAAATGTTTAGAAGAATCTGTGAAAGGCGCATAACTCTGGTAAAATTTTGCGGACCGTAACCTCCAAATAATATGCGCTGTTCCACATCATGGGCTTACTGTATGTAAAGTTTCAGCTTCATCGAATTTATAATGTAGGAGAGTTATCCGGAGACAAAATCTTTACAGAATTTCTCAAAGGGGCATAACTCTATTATTATTTGGTGGACCGTAACCTCGAAACAATATGCGCTGCATAATTGGTGTATTCTTTGCTTCCAAATGATCCAACTATTCAGCATTTATTTACAAGGCTAAACGTTTTTTTTTTCTCACACAAGTTCATTGGATGGACGTGTTTAAGTGATATGGGCTGTATACATTGTCATCTTTGTATTATTTTTCTTGGAAACATTATTTGAGCAAGCTCATGGGAAGAGAGTACATATCACATAGGCGACCAACAGTGACCATTACGAAAACACGCCTATACAAATATATTGTAAACTTTACTACCGAAAAAACGATAACTTTAAGATGACAGAAAGTGATATTTTTATTATTTCTGCTCAAAATATAGATTGTGGGCACTCGTTAGAACCCCACAATGTATATTAAAGAGCAGAACTAAGGTTTACACCTGAAAACCCCAGTTTTACAATATAAAAGTGGGATTCAAAGGGGCCAAAACTATATTGACATGTTTTCGCAATGCTCAGGCAAGTCTGCCCATAAGAACAGTCTCATCAGTGACTTTTCTGCTCGTAGGCATTTAGTAGGGACCTCGAGGAGGACGCAACCCAAAGAGGGGTTCAAGGTTAAATATCTTAAATCGGAGAAAACTATAGACCTTTTTCTTGATGATCAACTCATCTGACTGTGTCCTATTATGTCAGATGTTCTTTGACATTCTCATATCTTTTTTTTTTTTCGTTTGCTTAAAGCTCCATTGACGTGAAGTCGCTCCCATGTTTTTGAAAATACCAAACTTCGTACTTTAGCGCCCCCCTATTGAATATTTTTCGGTGCTTCATGGGTAACGAGCCGATTTTTTGTGTCTGCACGAGTCCTTCTATTACTTATAATAAACTGATAGTCCGCGTGTTTCCCCAAAATCCCAACAGCTCGGGCTTACAGCAGTGGAAGTAGCGAACAAAGGAATACTTACAAGCAAAAAAAACTTATGTGCAAACATTTATTTATTTAACACACTTCCAAATGAACACAGACATACAAATCTAACATATAACAGAATTGCACTCGGACCGGTATAAAGAAACATGAACATTTTAATCTTACTGACAAAATACTGAAACACAGCTGTCTGAAAGTATATCATTATTCCCTGAATCAGGTCTGCCATATTCAGTGTGGCCCTTATATAATGTCACCCAACAATCGTCATAGATTAACGTCCTATATCTGTAGAAACAATGTCATTTGATATGCCCGTTTGAAAATGAATAACAGCAGTATCGCATAAACAGTGAAGGTTCTGACGAGCCTGTGCATGCGCAAGTCTCAACAGAACCTTTGCGATTAAAATATGAATGTTTGTAGCTGTGGACAACGAACCATAAGATTATGCTCCAACCACTAACCACGCATGCGTATATCGCTTGTATCACAGATTGCATGTGCGATTAACCATCTACTTTTCAAGGCGGGCTCTCATCAAGACTGTTTCCAAATTCCGTCGTTGTTGCTGTTTCTGCTGCACGATTGACTGGTGTTACCTCTGTATTCACAGCAGCCAATCAAATGGGCTACTTCACAACAGTCCTAATTCGCATTGGTCGAAAAACTGAGAAATGTCAATGAGATGCTCCGCCATTGATTGGTAAGAACCATACATAGAAAGAAAGTTTGTTTTCTTCCCTTATGAAGCTCGATGCTTTGTGTATTTTGCAACAGACATTTTCATTATCTTTCAAACAACTGTGTTTCATTAGCTCACAACCTCACTTACATTACTCTGAGAAACCTTGATAAATCTCATGTTTTGCATTGGTTAGGGAGCCATTCAGATGATATCGGCGATGCCATTTCTCATAAAAGCACGAACCTTAAGCAGTTTAAGGGAAATGGCAACAGCTTTCACCTTCAGGGAGACATATTTTTTCGAAAACATTCTGTCAATCTTATCCATTGGCACATTCTCTTGAAGGAAAATTTTTTTTCTCACGAGAAGGATCAAATTCTTTCCTTCAAAAGTGGATTCCGTCTTCATATGACACCAGGGAACATTAAAGCGAACAATAAGTTCTGAAAGTTGTCTGCCCTTTTAGAATACTAGAAATGTACCAAGCTATAATGACATAACTCTTAAACTGCAGCTCACTGACTAAGTCCTTTCTGACGAACGTAAATTTATAAATTGCAAGGCACTGCCCAAAACCATCCTGATGAAAAGCCCAGCTTATCCTAATCTGCACGAGACAGAGTGAGATCAATATATGTTCATGTTTGTTCAAGTCTTGCAGAGTACAATTTGCTGAGGGCTAAGTGGATTCCGTTCAGATGTCTTTGTGAGGGTCGTTGTCATGGAAAGTAGAATACTAACACCGAATTTGATATATACCTGCAAAAGATGATCACGTGTCTTTCATGTTTGCATTAGATCACATAGTACAGCCCCGTACCTGCCCAGCGAATGCATCACATTCTGTTCATCTATGTAGTTTTATCATAGTCGCTGTTGTGCACCGATGGCTATCCAGATAAAACAGGGGATCAACCGCAGGTTTTCGAAATTGGTGTCTCTGATGGGAGCTGTTGGTTGATTGTATCGATTCCTGATCATTGCCTCCACTTCTGTTTTGTTCATTTCTAAATAGCTAGTATTTTTGGCTTTGCGATTAACGCTCTGCATGTGGGGCATATATCCGCAGAAGACATTCTGATTTTTTTCCCTAGATAACGGGATTTGACATCTCATGCAAATTGTTTTCATTGAGGAAATGTTTGCATGCCGTGTCAAAAACCAATGTTCTGGGTAAAATAAGAACGATGTCGACAATTTGTCGTCTGTTGAACTAGCCTTAAGATTGATAAAGGTTAATATGCTTATTGTTTTAAAAGATAACTCGCACAGGTCTATCCGACTGTATTCGTTTGGGGAAACAGTATGTCGAGTCGATTTTGTTTGTTTGTTTGATTTGAGGTTTAACGCCCCCGTGAACACTGTATAGATCATTTTGGAGACTTTGCTTCTAATTTTGTGGGACCTTTACCCGACACTGAGATAAAATGACATCTCAAGCCCTGTCGCCCAATGAAACCAACAGGGTTTATAAGCATGGGCGGTCCGACTTGCATCGCGTTACCTGGGCAAGCTTAGATCCTCTAAGCGGTTTTGCCGGCCTCGGTGGCTCAGTCGGATGCGCGTCTGACTGGTGATCAGGAGGTCGCGGGTTCGACTCCCGCCGGGGTCGGCAACATTCTTTCGTGGAGATTGATCATGAAATCTTTTCTACGGTCATTCTCTCCCTTCCGCTGATTCAAGAAGGGCAGTTGTCAGTTTCTGGCGAAAGAATGTGCGCTGTACTGGTTAACCGCTTACGTATAAGCTTGCCCAGGAAAGTGTTGATAGGTAAACTGACCGGCTCAAAAATGACCTAAATAGTGTTGACTGGGCCGTTAAACTCCAATACAAACAAACAAACAAATCTAAGCGGTTTACCAGTTCTCGTGTGCGGTCGGTTTCAGCTCTGCGTGGAAGCATCATGCAGCCAATCTATTTCTTCAAGCCCCGATGGGCGGGGGCCGGTATGTCGAGTCGACTCAATAACGCAGTTGTTAGAGAGTATTTAAATCGGCCTGCTCACGGTGAAACGAACTGCCGAGAATGCATTCTCAACGTTTTTAAACCTTATCCTGCTGTTCACGACAAACCCTACCTTTGCAAACAGCGTGGATCAAGCTCCTTCAGAAGCCATCTGATCAAGATCATTTCATATGAGCCTTTGGCGAGTTTCATACATTTCATATGAAATGACCGGGCACGAGCCGAGCGATGGTCTCCCTATTCTCGGGTAACGGGGAATAGGTGCACCACCGAACGGCTACGGTGTAGTTACAGCATGGATTTTTCCCTACGACCCCACCAGCTGGCGACCCAATTGGAAACAAACAATTTTCTATCAGGCCTCTTTCATTCTAGTCACTGTTAAAACCATTCGATGCTGAATTCAACTGATGCAATACGGTATGAAGTAGTGTACCAATTAATCATTTTATGAATCTTAATTTCAGGAAAATGAGTATATAATCGATCTTTATTTTCTGTGGTTAATCAAATCTTTGTCTCTCTTTACAAAACACATTCTTGTAATATTATTGTGAGGGTCCAATGACAATTTCATTTTCACAATACAGTCTGTAATAACTAATTTCAAATGTACACATTATATAGAAGAATGATCAATTATGGTCATTTTCCTATATTATCTTAACTTTTCAGACAGGCTTCCACTTATTATAGCTTAATTCATATCCGTAAGAATAGTGTTCTAAATAATTCTAGCACATTTTCGTCAATCGATTATCGATACATTTGCATATACCGATGATCGATCACATAATCGGAGCAGAGTCTAACCACTAGCATGTACACTAAGTGGAAATGTTCATGAAGTATGTGAACCCTATTTAGTCTTCTCTGTGCTCTCCACCCACATTGTTCATATGTTCAAGGGAATTGCATGAGACCGTGTAAAGCTGGTAAATGTACAGTGAATAATATCATATCTAGAAGGTTCAGGTTTTGTTCTTTTGTGATCTTTACACCAAGTTTCCCCTATAAAGAGACCGTCTTCATGAATGTACTAAAGTGGTCTTAAAGACCGGTCTTGAACAGTTACAAGGGTGGTCTTAATCTATAAATTTTATTTTATTAAACAAATATTCTTCTATTACAACAACAAATATACTTACATAACCTAGATGATAATACTCCTTAATCGGCAGCACCACCAGCGGCACCACCAGCGCCACCTGCGCCTCCCCTGGCACCACCGCCAGCAGCACCACCACCGCCACCCATTCTCATCATTCCGCCTTTACCGCTCATCATCATCATACCTGTAATATGAACAAGTGTCAGGATTCCAAAGGTGTCAAATCTCAACCTGGCGTATGAAAAATAATGTTTAATTTCTCATTGCTGTGGAATCTCCTATCCTTTCAGACGGGAAACACCAAAACAGTGCAGGACCAAATGAGACCATAGAACACTTCTGACCTGGGCTTTCTATTGGATTTCTAATTGTTGAGGTGGTTCTACGGAGTACCCTTTTGAGCGAGATTAAAGTGGAGTTTAGGAGAGTATAGCCATTGTAGTCATTGGGGGGGGGGGGATCTTTCAATAAACGATTTATAATCGGACTGATGTCTTTTTAAATGTCAGGAACCATACTTATAATATAATGCTTAAAATGGTCCATTTTGGGTGAAGTTGGTGTTCAAATGACCTCGATGGGAAAATTTGTTAAGACGACTGAAAGGAGTTCGAATGAACTTCGCTGGCTCGAACCACGTTGGGGTCATGAAAACTTGTGTTACTATTAGTACCATACCAGTTGTGAACAAATGGACAGATTCAGGAATATTGACTCTCGTATGCCTTGGAGCAGAAATACGAAAAATAATGTTTACCCCCGTAAACCCCAGTTTTCTCTATGTAAAGTTGCGTTTAGAGGGTGTTCATTTCACGGTTTTGTTCATGTTTGTCAGATTGGAAGCACTGCATTATGCCTCTCGGACGTGTTATCGTAATGAGAGTATAAACTTCAGTGTGGTGAAAAACGGGGAGACGATTTACGGCCGCCAGCCAGCTTTAAGATTTACTTCATTTACTTTTAAACCATTATCCCACTGAATTACCACACTAAACACACCAATTTCTGACTTTAAGCCAATCAGATTGCATGATGTAATTTATTCTTACAAATCAATAAACTGTAAATAATAATACTAATAATAAATATGATAATCGACATTATTTATAGAACGTAACACACAAAGTTAACCAGTACTAATCTACCATGTGGCCCCCTTTTCCTCCAGGATTAAGCAATGTCGCGGGGTCGAACGGGCTACCTCTTGATCTCAAACCCGATGCTTTACCATCGCACCACAGCACTCCACAGTGTAGATCTAAAGCCATCTAGACTTGACCTACGCTAATTCAAAAATTTATTGTTGTTGTCTTCAGCGGAATAAGAAGCCATCAGATTGGGATCTACGTTGTTTGCGAAAGTAATATTGTTGTTCAGCTGGGCTGGATAAAAGTTAAAGTTCGTCCACAAGTAAAAAAAATAGTTTAAATAATGAGTCCTACCTCCCATGCCGCCAGGTCTCATACCAGCTCCCATACCTGCCATTTTACCACCTGAAATGTGTTGTGGAATTAATGTGCATTGTGAAAAATACGACACATAGTTTCATCGACTTTTAGGTGTTTTACAGTGCCAATAAAGTTTCTCATGCACGGACAGTTTTCAGGACGAAGCATTTTGTTTACATGTGAGATATACATAAAAACACGAAATATATAAAGAGGAAAAATTGTACTATTTTTCTAATTTTTGTTCAGAATAGAGAATGTCAGTACTCGTTAGAACCATCTCGATGAGGCGGTTCTAACGAGTACGCACAATCTATATTTTAGAGAGGAAATTAGAAGAATAATGTATGCCCATGTAAAACCCAGTTTTACTTTATTAAAATGGAATTTAAGGGGATCAAATTTATATAGGCATGTTTTCGAGATGCTTCAGTCGGACAGCGGACATATATCAAGAGATTGCAAACCATGAAATTCTGTACGATTATTTTGTCTTGATTCACCATGTTGAAGTCTCGCCCCCGCCCATCGGGGCTGGGAGAAATAGATTGGGCTACATGGTGCTTCCACGCAGAGCTGAATCTGACCTCACACGAGGACTTGTAAACCCCTTTGAGGTTATGAGCCTGGAAAAGGAGGTTGTGGACCCAGCTTTTAGCCATGTATGAGACAATAGTCACATTTGATTGGATATAATTATGAAACTGATGAGAAATACTTAGCTGTTATTTTTTTTTTCTTGCAGGGTATTATATGTGCATTAAACACATAAAGGAAACAAAGTGAACTGTCTCCTGAATTTTCTGTTGTGATAATAATTGTACATGTGGTATCTCTGAATTTCCAAGACTGAATTTTCACTTTGAGGCAGGGTTACCTCCCTTAGACAGTTAGAATGCTTGAAATTGCCACATGACACCCTTGTTTTTTTGTATAATTTTGTAGTTGGCAGTTTGTTTACCATGTTTTGGGGTAAGAAAATCAATTTGAAATGCAGATTTATCAGGTACAGGGTCAAATATTAACATGTAAGCTTATGGAAATGTAAATAGAAGACCATAACCTAAACCGAAAGTAGAAAATCATCACCTCTGTCCTGTTTTTGGTCATTACATAATATTTTCACAAATATGAAGGTTCTATATAATTCTGTGTCATAAACTGGATCTTCCTGACATGTATTTTGCTACAAAAACTGTAAAATTTGTAACTTTAGTGCTAATTTAGGTCTAACTGGGCCATTTGATCAACTTTGTGCTTCTGATCCATGTAAATGGAGGGGGGGGGGGGGGGGGGGGGGTAGGGGTTGCTTTGCTCTAAAGCCATGCAAATCAGTGTTGTCATTGGTCTGTTTGGAAAGGAGTCTTGCAGTAGGTGTATGAACATAAACATAAGTAAACGAATCTACTCCATCTGGAATATATGGCATCAGGCTTGGTCCAAAGCAAAATTTCAAAAATTATTTCTCCGAACAGCCCGCTGCAATATCGCGACAAGTTTTCTCATCTGTTATAAGTTCTAATTGGTTAGATTCATGTTACTGGATCTGAACAGATATTTTCAGCTGTTTCTTATGGCATTAAGGCATTTATGACCATTTTCATCAATGTTTTGTCTTCAAAATATCCTCAAAATGCCTTTTTTTACTTAAAATAGGGGGTATAGGTGTAGGAACAACCATAACTTCTACATAGGTGTGCTATTTAGGCATAATTTAGTGCATTTTAGGACTGAAGTATTCCAAAGACACATGAGAAGAACCACTGATCCAAGCCGGTTTCTGGGTTCCAGTCCAGAAAGAGGCAAACTTTGCGCTTTTTCACAAAATATGGTTTGTTCGGCTTTCATCGTAAAATCTGAAGGCGATAACTTTTTTGCAAACTTAAAAGATTCTTTGTCACTGAACATTTAGTATGCATGACTATATTATTATATATGATCTAAATTTCTATTTGGCAATTCTTTTGATGGATTATAAGGAAAATAAGGTTTGGTTTAAGGTTATGAGCCTGGAAAAGGAGGTTGTGGACCCAGCTTTTAGCCATGTATGAGACAATAGTCACATTTGATTGGATATAATTATGAAACTGATGAGAAATACTTAGCTGTTATTTTTTTTTTCTTGCAGGGTATTATATGTGCATTAAACACATAAAGGAAACAAAGTGAACTGTCTCCTGAATTTTCTGTTGTGATAATAATTGTACATGTGGTATCTCTGAATTTCCAAGACTGAATTTTCACTTTGAGGCAGGGTTACCTCCCTTAGACAGTTAGAATGCTTGAAATTGCCACATGACACCCTTGTTTTTTTGTATAATTTTGTAGTTGGCAGTTTGTTTACCATGTTTTGGGGTAAGAAAATCAATTTGAAATGCAGATTTATCAGGTACAGGGTCAAATATTAACATGTAAGCTTATGGAAATGTAAATAGAAGACCATAACCTAAACCGAAAGTAGAAAATCATCACCTCTGTCCTGTTTTTGGTCATTACATAATATTTTCACAAATATGAAGGTTCTATATAATTCTGTGTCATAAACTGGATCTTCCTGACATGTATTTTGCTACAAAAACTGTAAAATTTGTAACTTTAGTGCTAATTTAGGTCTAACTGGGCCATTTGATCAACTTTGTGCTTCTGATCCATGTAAATGGAGGGGGGGGGGGGGGGGTAGGGGTTGCTTTGCTCTAAAGCCATGCAAATCAGTGTTGTCATTGGTCTGTTTGGAAAGGAGTCTTGCAGTAGGTGTATGAACATAAACATAAGTAAACGAATCTACTCCATCTGGAATATATGGCATCAGGCTTGGTCCAAAGCAAAATTTCAAAAATTATTTCTCCGAACAGCCCGCTGCAATATCGCGACAAGTTTTCTCATCTGTTATAAGTTCTAATTGGTTAGATTCATGTTACTGGATCTGAACAGATATTTTCAGCTGTTTCTTATGGCATTAAGGCATTTATGACCATTTTCATCAATGTTTTGTCTTCAAAATATCCTCAAAATGCCTTTTTTTACTTAAAATAGGGGGTATAGGTGTAGGAACAACCATAACTTCTACATAGGTGTGCTATTTAGGCATAATTTAGTGCATTTTAGGACTGAAGTATTCCAAAGACACATGAGAAGAACCACTGATCCAAGCCGGTTTCTGGGTTCCAGTCCAGAAAGAGGCAAACTTTGCGCTTTTTCACAAAATATGGTTTGTTCGGCTTTCATCGTAAAATCTGAAGGCGATAACTTTTTTGCAAACTTAAAAGATTCTTTGTCACTGAACATTTAGTATGCATGACTATATTATTATATATGATCTAAATTTCTATTTGGCAATTCTTTTGATGGATTATAAGGAAAATAAGGTTTGGTTTAAGGTTATGAGCCTGGAAAAGGAGGTTGTGGACCCAGCTTTTAGCCATGTATGAGACAATAGTCACATTTGATTGGATATAATTATGAAACTGATGAGAAATACTTAGCTGTTATTTTTTTTTTCTTGCAGGGTATTATATGTGCATTAAACACATAAAGGAAACAAAGTGAACTGTCTCCTGAATTTTCTGTTGTGATAATAATTGTACATGTGGTATCTCTGAATTTCCAAGACTGAATTTTCACTTTGAGGCAGGGTTACCTCCCTTAGACAGTTAGAATGCTTGAAATTGCCACATGACACCCTTGTTTTTTTGTATAATTTTGTAGTTGGCAGTTTGTTTACCATGTTTTGGGGTAAGAAAATCAATTTGAAATGCAGATTTATCAGGTACAGGGTCAAATATTAACATGTAAGCTTATGGAAATGTAAATAGAAGACCATAACCTTGAGGACTAAGCTTGCCCGGGCAAAGCGGTGTGAGTCAGACGGTCCTATGTATATAAACCTTCTGGTTTCATTGGGCGACAGGGCTTAAGATGTCATTTTATCTCAATGTCGGGTAAAAGTCCCACAAACTTGGTGGAAGCAACTTACCAAAATAACCTAAATAGTGTTGACGGGGACGTTAAACCCCGATTCAAACAAAAACCAAGTTGTAGGCATCACACATTTTATGCGCGCCATTGATAATTTTCATAGTTTTATATCGGGATGACAAACAGATTTAGTGAATTAAAATTAAGTCATAATTAATCTCTAGGTGTAAAAGTGGGGTACAATATTGTTATATACTTGTGGCAAGTATGGAAATATTGTACACTAGTGATAACAGTCGACCTACAATGATACGAACACTTTGTGTACAATGAAAATTTGTTCGTGACAGAAGTATTTGAGCCCCGGATGTTATTGAACTCCCCTCCTAAACGTGTATACCGTGACAATTTGTTCGTGACCGAGGTAGTAAGAGCACCGGATCTTATTGAACTCCCCTCCTACAATGGCTGGAATACCTTGTGTACCATGACAATTTGTTCGAGATGGAGGTAGTTGAGCCCCGGTGAGTTATTGAACTACCTTCCTACAATGGCTCGAACACCTTGTGTACCATGACAATTTGTGCGAGACAGAGCTAGTTAGAGTTCCGGAGAGTTATTGAACTACCCTCCTACAATGACTCGAACACCTTGTGTACCACGACAAGTTGTTCGAGACAGAGCTAGTTAGGGCCCCGAAGAGTTATTGAACTACCCTCCTACAATGACTCGAACACCTTTTGTGCCACGACAATTTGTTCGAGACAGAGCTAGTTAGGGCCCCGGAGAGTTATTGAACTACTCTCCTACAATGACTCGAACATCTTGTGTACCTTGACAATTTGTTCGAGACAGAGCTAGTTAGAGCCCCAGAGAGTTAATGAACTACCCTCCCACAATGACTCAACCACCTTGTGTACCACGACAATTTGTTCGAGACAGAGCTAGTTAGGGCCCCGGAGAGTTATTGAACTACCCTCCTTAAATGGCTCGAACACCTTGTGTTCCATGACAATTTGTTCGAGACAGAGCTAGTTAGAGCCCCGGAGAGTTATTGAACTCCCCTCCTACATTGTCTCGAACACCTTGTGTACATGACTATTTGTTCGAGACAGAGCTAGTTAGAGCCCCTGAGAGTTATTGAACTACCTCCTACAATGACTCGAGCACCTTGTGTACATGACAATTTGTTCGAGAAAAAGCTAGTTAGGGCCCCGGAGAGTTATTGAACTACCCTCCTACAATGTCTCGAACACCTTGTGTACATGAGACTATTTGTTCGTGACAGAGCTAGTTAGAGCCACGGAGAGTTATTGAACTCCCCTCCTGCAATGTCTCGAACACATTGTGTACCATGACTATTTGTTCGAGACAGAGATAGTTAGGGCCCCGGAGAGTTATTGAACGCCCCTCCTTCAATGTCTCGAACACCTTGTGTACAAGACTACTATTTCGAGACAGAGCTAGTTAGAGCACCGGAGAGTTATTGAACTACCCTCCTACAATGACTCGAACATCTTGTGTACATGACAATTTGTTCGAGACAGAGCTAGTTAGAGCCCCGGAGAGTTATTGAACTCCCCTCCTACAATGTCTCGAACACCTTCTGTACCATGACAATTTGTTCGAGATGGAGGTAGATAGAGCTCCGGAGAGTTATTGAACTCCCCTCCGACAATTGCTCGAACACCTTCTGTACCATGACAATTTGTTCGAGATGGAGCCAGTTAGACCCCCGGAGAGTTATTGAACTACCCTCCTACAATGGCTGGAACACCTTCTGTACCATGACAATTTGTTCGAGATGGAGCTAGTAAGACCCCCGGAGAGTTATTGAACTCCCCTCCTACAATATCTCGAACACCTTCTGTACCATGACCATTTTTTTCGAGATGGAGGTAGATAGAACCCCGGAGAGTAATTCAACTCCCCTCCTACAATGGCTCGAATACCTTCTGTACCGTGACAATTTGTTCGAGATGGAGCTAGTTAGAGACCCGGAGAGTTATTGAACTCCCCTCCTACAATGGCTCGAACACCTTCTGTACCATGACAATTTGTTCGAGACAGAGCTAGTTAGAGCCCCGGAAGGTTAGTCAGAGTAACAGATCAGAATAATTTAGGTTTATCTTATTAATATCTTATAACATAAAGATAATGTATGTTGTGTGGAAACAACATAACTTTTTAATGTAAAATAATAATAATAGAACGGTCAAAATTATCCATATCTCTGCGAAGAAATTTCCAATGGACTAAAAATCGCGTTTGCATCACGTTAACAAGCCCGTGAAACGAACACCCCCTAAACCCAACTTTATATAGAGAAAACGGGGATGTATGGGGGTTGTATTATTTTTCTTATTTCTGTGCCAAGACATAGGTTGCAGGTACTCGTTAGAACCGCCTTAATGCTATGTTTGAAGTAAAAGTAACAAAAATATCACAAATTTTCATCTGAAAACTTGCTATTTCGGAGATGTGAGAAAATCATTATCTAACAAAGTAGAAGTAAAACACAGATCAGGAATCGATACAATTAACTTAATCCACCCATCAAAGACACCAAAGGGAAAGAAACACAAACATTAAGCGACCAGACCATAATGGAATCCTAAACAAAGGAAGGCCATAAGGACAGTTACTTTCCCACAAAATGGCCATATGGCCATCCAAAATAAAAAGACACAAGTGATACACACATTAAGTAAGACACAACAACATAAATAAATCGCCACAGAAGAACCGCCTTGGAACGGTCAGGGGAATGATTTCCAATTTGGGGGGGGGGGGGGGGGGGCTTAAATCGATTTTACGTGGCCACAATCCTCGCCCTTAGTTCCGTCGCGATTTAGACAAATAATTTGTTCAGTCCGCATGAAGGCCTCCCAACTCATCAGTGCAACATCTCCGTGAACACAAAAAATCAAAGAACCACAGAGGTGAGACAACGGTGAGGACTCGACAGCAAGAAACAACTGAAATGCTGGAGCAAAAGAACACCAACAGTTAGACTCCGACGGGCCCGACCAGAGACAGAGCACCAGGCACCAATTAGAAGGTTTTGATACCGTCAAAACTAAAGCGATCTTCATACCGGTCATTATGTAAAACAGCATATAAAATTACTGAAGATAATTCCTTCGAAAAGAAGGAAGGTACAACAAAAGCCCACAAAACATCTAAGTCTACTTAAAGTTCAGGGATGTCAAACAAGCAGTTGTTATACAACGAGGAACAAACATCGGTTTAATCATGACCTTCTACAGGTATCTAAAGGATGTCAATTGATGGAACAGTGAAAAGCAATTGCATAAGCAATCCCTGAAGATTGGAAAAATAAGAGCATTAAATGTATGTACGGGGAGACCTTTTACAGCCGCCACACGGCACAAACAAAACAGCCCTGATATGCAAAGTAGAAGTAAAACAAAGATCAGAAATCGATACAATTAACTTACTCCACCCATCAAAGACACCAAAGGGAAAGAAACACAAACATTAAGCGACCAGACCATAATGTAAACCTAAACAAAGGAAGGCCATAAGGACAGTTACTTTCCCACAAAATGGCCATATGGCCATCCAAAATAAAAAGACAGAAGCCATACACCCAGTAAGTAACAAACAACCCCATAAATAAACCGTCACAGAAGAACCGCTTTGGAACGGTCAGTGGAAAGATTTCCACTGGAGGGCTTAAATCGATTTTACGTGGCCACAATCCTCGCCCTTACTTCCGTCGCGATTTAGACAAATAATTTGTTCAGTCCGCATGAAGGCCTCCTAACTCATCAGTGCAACATCTCCGTGAACACAAAAATCAAAGAACCACAGTGGTGAGACAACGGTGAGAACTCGACAGGAAGAAACCACTGAAATGCTGGAGCAAAAGAAAACCAACAGTTAGACTCCGATGGGCCCGACTTGAGCCCTGGAAAACGAACCAACATGAGTTCTATTGTATATACGTATGATGTTTGTTTGTTTGATTTGAGGTTTAACGTCCCCGTCAACACTGTATAGGTCATTTTGGAGACGTTGCTTTCAGTGTTGTGGGTTTTTAACCGACATTGAGATGAAATGACAACTCAAGCCCTGTCGCCCAATGAAACCAATTGGGTTTACTAAGGCCGTTCTTCTGTGGCGATTTATTTATGTTGTTGTTTGTTACTTACTGTGTGTATCACTTGTGTCTTTTTATTTTGGATGGCCATATGGCCATTTTGTGGGAAAGTAACTGTCCTTATGGCCTTCCTTTGTTTAGGTTTCCATTATGGTCTGGTCGCTTAATGTTTGTGTTTCTTTCCCTTTGGTGTCTTTGATGGGTGGAGTATGTTAATTGTATCGATTCCTGATTTTTGTTTTACTTCTACTTTTTATAAGCATGGACGGTCCGTTTCAAATTGCTTTGCCTGGACAGGCTTATAGTATAATAAATGATACTTTACCCATAGGCATCATACCGCCACCCTCCGGCATCATACCGCCACCACCCTGCATCATACCGCCACCACCCGGCATCATACCGCCACCACCTGGCATCATTGGCATCATCATCATTCCGCCCATACCCATCATACCTGGAAGAAACAATGGCAACACATTTAAACAAAACTCCCTCTTTAATTGCACGCCGGTGGGTCAGGCCTCAGATTCTATGACGGCTCCAACGTAAAGGCTTATTGAAAATTAGAGAGATAAT
The DNA here is from genome assembly GCA_963580285.1 of Lucinisca nassula. Lineage (NCBI taxonomy): Eukaryota > Metazoa > Mollusca > Bivalvia > Lucinida > Lucinidae > Lucinisca > Lucinisca nassula. The sequence continues at coordinate 133,116,546 of OY757022.1, forward strand.
GTTGGTTGGTGCCTGATGCTCTGTCTCTGGTCGGGCTCATCGGAGTCTAACTGTTTGTTTTCTTTTGCTCCAGCATTTCAGTGGTTTCTTGCTGTCGAGTCCTCACCGTTGTCTCACCTCTGTGGTTCTTTGATTTTTGTGTTCACGGAGATGTTGCACTGATGAGTTAGGAGGCCTTCATGCGGACTGAACAAATTATTTGTCTAAATCGCGACGGAAGTAAGGGCGAGGATTGTGGCCACGTAAAATCGATTTAAGCCCCCCAGTGGAAATCTTCCACTGACCGTTCCAAGGCGGCTCTTCTGTGGCGATTTAGTTATGTTGTTGTTTGTTACTTACTGTGTGTATCACTTGTGTCTTTTGGTTTTGGATGGCCATATGGCCATTTTGTGGGAAAGAAACTGTCCTTATGGCCTTCCTTTGTTTAGGTTTACATTATGGTCTGGTCGCTTAATGTTTGTATTTCTTTCCCTTTGGTGTCTTTTATGGGTGGAGTAAGTTAATTGTATCAATTCCTGATCTTTGTTTTACTTCTACTTAGCGTAAACGTCAGTATCTGGATGCAATTCATCCTATCTTTTTTCAGAAGAAATTTTTCTGCTAAGGTCATCTCTTTGTGAGAGCTAGCGACTAACTTCCCATATCATAGGTCATGGTGAATGAATGTGATCTGACGTGTCACCAGTAACAGTTTTGATTCTGATTCTGATCGATAGAGAAATTTTGGCAAAGAGTGACTCCTAATGAGACTGCAATACAAAGCATCTATTCAAATATATTGATAATTTTGCCACTAACTTGAAAATGAAATTTTTCCGATAAATATTCCTATTTTTCATATTTCTGTCCTTAACAGCAGAAACAAGAAAAACAATGTATACCACTGTAAACCCCAAGTTTTACTATATGACAGTGGGGAGTAAGGGGGTCCAAATTAAATAGGCGCCTTTTCATGGTGGTTTGCAAATTTCATGATTCATCACTGAAATAATGAACTTGACCAACTTCAAATATAAAAGTGTTCACCACAGGGGTGTATGGGTTAAACATTATTCTGAAATATTGACGTAACGACATGACCTTCTTTACCACCTGGCATTCCCATAGGCATCATCATCATCGGGGGCATGCCACTTCCCATCATTACACCGCCCATCTTTCCACCGCCCATCATTGGTGGCATCATCATCATCATTGGTGGCATACCACCGCCCATCATTGGTGGCATTCCGCCGCCCACCATTGGTGGCATACCACCGCCCATTTTACCGCCCATCATTGGTGGCATCATCGGTGGCATACCGCCGCCCATCATCGGTGGCATCATTGGTGGTCTACCGCCTCCCATTATTGGTGGCATTCCTCCGCCCATTTTTCCACCACCCATCATCGGTGGGGGCGTCATCATCATTGGTGGCATCATTGGTGGCATCATCGGTGGCATTCCGCCGGCCATCATTTTACCGCCCATACCTGAAATAAAGCTTTACAATAACACTGGCATTGATTTATCATACCTTGTTACATAATATCTGATGCGCTTAACTCTTACGCTTAAATCCATATTATGTCATTTAATTGTCAAATGGTAAGAACTGCTTCTAAAGCGCAGTCTCCGAAACGGTACAGTGCATTCTTTACCGCACATATACCAGTTGAATCACGTGGAAATCTTGACAGTCAGAAACAATAATAAAATAAAAAAAAAACAAAACAGATGTATTAAATAAAATTTGAGGAAACGGAAGGTTGTTAAGGAAAAGGGTTCTTTCTAACTACTTGATAAGAACATGAATCCCATAGAATGTATTTGTGTTTGCCCCTTGTCTTGTGTAGTATTCATTCTGTTGTTGTGGCATCTTCTAGTCATCTACGTGTGTATTTTGAAATTATACAGGATGTGTAATCAGACATGTTAAGACGAAGAACAGAAACAGATATTAATTTCCTTTCAGCATATTAACGCATTGAAATGATCTGCAAAATAAGCCACAAGATCATTTAGGGGTTGGTATTCAATTTATTATGTATTGTGTAAGCGTTTACGAAATAAAAGCTACTATACACTAACAACAGGTAAATGGAAAGTAGAAGTAAAACAAAGATCAGGAATCGATACAATTAACTTACTCCACCCACCAAAGACACCAAAGGGAATGAAACACAAACATGAAGCGACCAGACCATAATGGAAACCATAACAAAGGATGGCCATAAGGACAGTTACTTTCCCACAAAATGGCCAAATGGCCATCCAAAATAAAAAAGACACAAGTGATACACACAGTTAGTAGTAACAAACAACAACATAAATAAACCGCCACAGAAGAACCGCCTTGGAACGCCTTGGAAGCAGCATACATGCAAAACAAGGCTACAAAAACACTGAAAGTCAGATCTATTGGCTTGAAGCTCTTGGAAGAAAGTATCTTGACCATTAACACATTCTCAAACACGCATGCCTGAGAAAAGTAATCGCTGTTGCACGTGCATAAAACAAAGCTATTCGAAAGTATCTGGTTCATTGATTCGATTCTCAAACACCCATGTCTGAGATATGGACTCGCACAATACACGTGTATAAATGTAAATTTAATCTCAGATATGTGCATTTTAATTTTGTAAAACACATACATTTGCACAGAGCAGACTCGATTTTAATTCATTGAATACATAGCCGGTTGTGATTTGGTCTCTGACTTGCACAGATACATTCTAGCTGTTACAGTGAAAAATAGTTGTAATAGTTTACGCAGGTTGCTTAAATTTTGTTCTGCTGAAAAAAAAAAAGAATTTTGCCACACCCAACCAATTTTGACTATTAACCAATCAAATTACTAAATGTAATTTATTTGTGTTAGTCACGAAATAAAAAACGAACAGTGACGATCCAGATAAGAAGTCTTCCTAGAACATCACGTGAACAAGTCCGTAAAATGAACACCCCCCCCCCCCCCCCCTAAAACCAACTTTATGTTGAGAAAACTTGAGTTTACACGGGTGTTACATTATCTTTCGTATTTCTGCTCCAAGACATAGGTTGGGGGTAATCGTTAGAACCGCCACAACATGTGGAAAATTGCACTATGTCGCACGGGTGTCTTATCGCAAAGATCTGGATTTGCACTGTTTACAAAGGTACAACATATCCTGGTCCAGCAGCACAAGGGTTAAGTTATTTGAACATAGTACACTTCCAGAAAAAATGATTTTGTATATGAAACATGGCGGCCAATATGACAAAAATGCTTCGAATTAAATTGAAGGACAGCCATTATTAAAAATCACCAGCTCCCATCGCGTGTGATAATCGATTCAGTTCTAGACAAAGTCCGATGAAAACGATACCGATCCTAGTGAAAAAGAGACTTAACAAAATGCATTTCGTAAAACTCCGACTGAAAGTGATAAAAATTACGAACTAAACTCCAATCCCTACGCAAAAATCAGTTTGAACTGCATGCAATATTTGACCCTTCCAAGATACGTTGATAGGCAGTTATTCATGCAAAACATGCTTCCCTCGCCAACACGAAACAGCAGAGGCCAACGTCGGGCCCGTCCAACATTGGTCAGCATTCTTTGCTTGCTGGGTTCTCTATCCCAAGCCTAAAAGAACGCGATGCCTTCAGGTATGAAAGAATAATGACGAGCTGGTTCAAACGTTGCACACCTGTGTATGCAAACAATGAGTATTGTTGAAATTTCATAAACCTAGGAGTTTCATACCACTAATAGAGTTTCTTACGGAATGGCCATTCACTGAAATTAATGAAAAGCGCCAAAAATGTGTAGCCGCCATTCACGTGTTTTTAAAAGGCTCATAGCATAGTAAAAAGATGAACAGAATGCTTATTTTTACTTCAAATGGATATCTTATGTAATTCAGAACATACAAGTTATTTGTAGAAGGAAACAACACACACAATCAATGAATGGGCCAGTCTTGCAAGTTTCGGCCGATCAAACCTCATCTGTGACCTATGTATTCATTTTTAAAACCCGGATTGGGGTCAATGGTCGTAAATGAAATAACATTTTTGTGTTTCTGGTAAAAAGAATATGATCAAAGACATTTGGTAAACGGTTTCGTCTACCAAATTGAGGCAGACATTTGCTTCCCAAAAATTTGGTTTCTTGCTGTCGAGTCCTCACCGTTGTCTCACCTCTGTGGTTCTTTGATTTTTTGTGTTCACGGAGATGTTGCACTGATGAGTTAGGAGGCCTTCATGCGGACTGAACAAATTATTTGTCTAAATCGCGACGGCAGTAAGGGCGAGGATTGTGGCCACGTAAAATCGATTTAAGCATCCAGTGGAAATCATTCCACTGACCGTTCCAAGGCGGTTCTTCTGTGGCGGTTTATTTATGGTGTTGTTTGTTGCTTTCTGTGTGTATGGCTTGTGTGTTTTTATTTTAGATGGCCATATGGCCATTTTGTGGGAAAGTAACTGTCCTTATGGCCTTCCTTTGTCTCGGTTTCCATTATGGTCTGGTCGCTTAATGTTTGTGTTTCTTTCCCTTTGGTGTCTTTGGTGGGTGGAGTAAGTTAATTGTATCAATTCCTGATCTTTGTTTTACTTCTACTCTTCATGGACAAAATCTAAGTAGCGTACAAAAGCAAAGCAAGTGAATCTGAAAGCTGAAGTTGAAGGCAGCGTCAACTGCTCACCTCCCGAAAGCAACTGCATTAGAACCTGGTCGAGAGCATTACCTCCCAATCTTGGCATCATCATCATCCCACCTCCCATTCTTGGCATCATCATCATTCCACCTCCCATCATGCCGCTGCGTCTACCACCTGCAAATAAAACATCACGAAAACACGCCTATATAATTTTGACCGCCTTGAACCCCACTTTTATATAGTAAAACTGGGGTTTGCAGGGGTAAACCTTATTTTTCTTATTTCTGCTCTAACATATAGATTGTGGGTACTCGTTAGAGCCGCCTCGATGAGGCGGTTCTAACGAGTACCCACAATCTATATTTTGAGCAGAAATAAGAAAATATCACAAATTGTCCTCTAAAAACTTTCATTTTTTCAGTGATAAAGGTTACAATGTACTTGTATAGGCGTGTTTTCGTAATGGAAGGATTGAGATCTTTGCTTCCTATACATTTATATTATTGGAAAAATGTTAATTAGTCAAAGCAGTTAATACATGGTATGGCGAACAGTTTTTATCCTGATCATTTGGATTTAACCCATTTTGTACAAGAAACCCCAAAACGGGTAATTGTCAAACAGCGCAGGCCTAGATCTGAGGCATTGTTTGCAAAAAGTTTAATTATTTTTCAAATCAATTTTTAAAGATAACAAAACATATCACCCCCAAATTTTGAAATGGACTCTTGCTATATATAAAGAGGAAGATTCCATTTGGTACAAAAATGGTAAATTTGTCTGCCTGAGACGGGCCTCCGTGGCCTAGTGGATAAGAGCGCTGACTCTTAGTCATTAGGTCTCTCACCGCCGTAGGTTCGAGCCTCGCTCGGGCCACGTGTGAGACGCCAAGTTCTGCAACGGAAGGTCAGGTGGTTTTTCTCCGGGTACTCCGGTTTTCGCCCACCTCTGATTAACGATCGGCTCGATATGAGTGAAATAATCTTGAAAGGGCCGTAAAACCCAAACCAAAAAAAAAAAAAATTTTCTGCCTGAGTACAGTCAGAACGGAGATATTTCAAATAACTGTAACATCTTTGGGATCAAGATAGGTGTTATTCGAAACAGTGATGATAAATTATTGCGCCAGATGAAGCGGTATAAGGGGATTACTTAGGATTAAGGAGACATTATTTTCCCTGGCTAACATGTTTCCGATCTTATTTAAAATAAAGAAATGTTGTTTGTACTCATTAGAATCGCCCCAATGAGGCGATTCTAATGAGTACTGCCAACATACATTCCGTGATAAAATTAGAAAAATCTCCCTAAATTGTGTTAAATTTACTCGAAAAAAAACTCCCTGTGGAATCGAGAACGAGGTCGGATCGGCTATGGTAAACGAGATATCGGTGTCCGTTTCATCGAAATTTACTACTGCATTGTATCGGCCTGCAATGTTAAAAGAGGTAGTTGAATTGCTGTTAACCTCATAAATAATCGTGACAGTGACAAAGTCTAAATCATCGGAAGGCCTGTCCGACCAGCCATGACTTAAATCAACCGGGTCATCTACGAAGCAAAATAGAAGTGAAGGCAGTGATCAGGATCAGGAATTGAAACCATTACTTCCCACCACCCAAGACATCAAAAACACCAAAGGGAAAGAAACACAAACATAAGAACAACAACTTAACTATAATGAAAACATCAGAAATCCAAAAGGACAGTTACTTTACAACAAAATGGCCAAACGACTAGACAAACTAAAGATATTTGCAATACATACATGCAAAGACGAATTATTACATTTATAAACCACAACAGAAGAACCGCCTTGGAAAGGCCAGTAAGTAAAACGTTTTACTGGGTAGTGGGTTGGGCTTAAATGGCTTTACGTGACCACAGTCCTCACCCTTGGTTCTGTCATGGTTTAGATAAATGAGCCCCGCCAAGCGAATTTGTGTCTTCGAGCGTTCCGTCATGACAAATTTTAACTGCGCATATCCAGCCATTCAGAGGGGCCAGGGATATGGCTTTCTGTCTGAAGGTTCCTCTTGATTCACTGCTTGTATGAGCGAGCAGCGAAGGTTCTGGCGAGACTGCGCGGATGCGCAGGCTCGCCTGAACCTTCGCTGCTCGCATAGGCGATAAGGACCAAAATCGCTTGACGGGGCCCAAATAATTTGTTCATTCTGCAAGCCCAGTGGCTGACTCTATTTTGATAGACATGAGGCTATTGAAGGCTCAGGAAGTCAGTGAATACTCGGGCTTGTCGCTTTGCAAGTCTTGTGTTGGTCTGGCTTTTATGATAACATGAAACCCCTTAAAGTACGAGTGTTTATTTATTTATCTTTAACTATTTTTAGAGAAAGAAGGCTTGAAATTAAATGAGTTCGTATTGCGGTTTACAGGAGACCATGCCATCTAGTCAAGAATCAGAACTTCGTGTGACATGAAGACAACTTTAAAACAAGGAGGCATGCTAGTAAACAAAAAAACAGAGATCCTACAACACATAAGACCCCTATCTTTAAACTGGACGATGAGACCAGAAATTTCGATTCTTTACAGACAGGATCCACTTAGCCATGACAAAATGCGAAGATAGAATTACCTTTTGCGTATCTCTTGTAACCTGCAATAAAAGAAGTTCAAAATATAGAATATAACCTAACAAATACAAGCAAACGGAACCAAAGTGAATCTAACTTGAACCCGTACAGCTTTAAACATTATTGTCTTAAATTTAACAAATAAACCAAATAATAACAAATGTTCATAGTTGAATTATTTCAGGAAACAACTAATGCTGCGCTGCAGGCTCACTGGTTTCGTTATTCTATGGAAGGTGCATAGAAACATAAATAATAGGGTCATAATTCTTAAATAATACTGACAAAATAATCTAACACTATCTCATCTATTCATCTATTCAATCACTACAAATTAGAAGTGAAGGAAATGATCAGGAATCGATAAAGATACCTCGGATCTCCAGTCCAATACATCAAAGGAAAGAAACACGAACATAAAAAAACTTCAACATAATGAAAATCAAAGATATATTATCAACATATACAAGCAAAGATGAACTATAACAATAATAAACCTCAACAGAAGAACCGCTTTGGAACGGTCAGTATTTTTTCCCGGAGTGTGTGCGCGGGTGGAGAGGATTAGGGGGCGGGGTTCTTATGGCCACAATCCTCGCCCTTGCTTCTGTCGTGCTTTAGACAAATAATTTGCTCAGTACGCATGGAGGACTTCTAACTCATCAGTGCAAAATCTTCGAAAAGATAAAATTCAAACGAATACAGAGAGGATTCGACAGCATGTATCCATGTAATAACTGAAATGCTTTAGCGAAAGAAATCCAGCAGCTGTACTCCGGTGCGCCCGACCAGAGGAAAATTTTGAAAGCTTGAAAAGTTTACTTACGTTTGCCGCCACCTGCAAATAAAAATATTAATATATATTACATGCATTACAGAGAAATACCATGATTTCTACAAGACATAAACTTGGTATTTTCCTTTTTGCTAAGAAGAAATATTTCCTCTTAGCCGGGGAAATAAATCCCTTCAGCTGGAACTACTTTATGTACAAGATACGAGATACCGCTTTGCAATGAAATTGTTCTATTCAAACGCGGGAAAGTTTCAATCACGGCGACGTTATTCATGACGTCATTGTAATGGCGTCTAAGAAATATCAACAGACGTTCAGAATGCGTGACGTTTGAGTCGGATGCAACGCTGAAACAAAAGAAAACACGGATATGACCATTGATTAGGATGTAAGTTTTGCTTTATTTAATCTAACGTTTTACTTGTTTTATCACTGAAACACTTTGTTTCTTCTATTTTTGTTCAAAACTGTAGTAAGCACTTTCAAAATGGCGCCCATCCAGTTGTTCTTCCACCCAGATTCTGTAACACTTCGCTGATTGAACCGTTTACATGAGCTGTAAACAGTCAACTGAACGGGCATTCAGATCCAAAATTCAAGATCCAAACTCTCCTAAAAGTCTATGGAAGTGCATGTAATATACAGATTATACATTTCTCCTATTTGAAATATGGGATTTATAAACCTCGGGAGGTTAAACAATCCGTTAAAGAAACTCGTGCTTCGCACTCTTTTCTTTATCGGATTGTTTTACCTCCCTCGGTTTATAAATCCCATATTTCAACTAGGAGAATGAATAATCTATATTTAATGTATATAAGACAGGAAAAAACATTCGAAGACGGACAATGTACGCGGGAAATTGACTGACTTTGCTCCTTCATAATGTTGATCCCTTTAAACCCAACTTTCATATGGTTAAACTGTGGTTTGCAGGGTTATGCATTATTATTTCTTATTTCTGCTTGAAACATACATCTATGATTGGAGTGTAAATATTAAGATATGACAATTTTTGTCTGAGCTTTTTCAAATTGTGGTGGTAAAATTTTCAATATGTTTGAATAGGCAAGTTTTCGTTATGATATTTTCGGTAGACATTACAGAGCACCTATGAATATATAAGAAGTTGTTTTGATTCTTGGCAGGTAACATGGGATCACGGTCCCTAATGCCGGAAAATATCGCTGACTGGGAACGTGATCCCATTTTATGAGTCAAGAAGCAAAATAACTTGTCAGTTTTTAAATAAGTTCCCTGTAACGTCAAACGCGCATTTTGCACGTATTATATTGATCGTGGTGCTCAGTAGAAAAACTTAAACGTTATTTTAGACAGAATGAGAGTTAAATAATGGAAACAATGATTTATTTAAGACAATTGAATGCTTTTGTTTTATTTAAGTCATCTTTTGTGATGCATGAAATTAGTTTACCTTTTTTTCTCATCAACTTTGCAGTATTTCCAAGATGGCGGATATCGCAATTCAAGTTCGAAATAAGAGGTAATTGTTTGTTTTTTTTTTTTTTTTTTTTTGCAAATAAACTGTGATCAATTTTATTATAGATAAGAGGTTACATATTTTCTGAAGATAATAGATATTTCAGTCCTTTTTTGGAATGTGTAACAATCATGCGTAACAATGACGTCATAAATTACACCATCAATATTACTTAGGCCGTTTGAAGTTTCATTCTTCAGACTTCAACTTAAAATATCTCAGAAACATGAAAGGTAACTTGATCGGATTTTCTACGTTTACTTTCTTGAAACGATCGCCTGAACATTTAACCATATAAAGGTATCCGTACCTTGGTAAATAACCTTTAAACAGCTATATAAAGCATACATACCACCACCGCCCCTTGGTTTACCACCTCCCATCATTGGTGGCATCATTCCACCGCTCATAGGAGGCATCATTCCACCGCCCATAGGAGGCATCGGCATTGGTGGCATCATTCCTCCTTGACCGCCGCCTCCCATCATTGGGGGCATCATCGGGGGCATCATGGGGCGCATCATCATTGGAGGCATTCCACCTTTACCACCGCCTCCCATCATCGGAGGCATCATAGGACGCATCATCATTGGGGGCATCATGCCACCACCCATCATTGGGGGCATCATTTTACCGCCCATCATTGGAGGCATCATGCCACCGCCCATCATAGGAGGCATACCGCCGCCCATCATAGGAGGCATCATACCGCCGCCCATCATAGGAGGCATCATACCGCTGCCCATCATACCTCCGCCCATCATTGGAGACATCATACCACCGCCCATCATTGGCGGCATCATACCGCCGCCTCCACCCCCGCCACCTTTACATGTAAAGAAGGAAAAGTTCAACTTCAATATAAGGTTAATTATCCCTTCAGTGTTTGAAACAACGTGTGACTGGAGTTTCCATTACTAGAAAATGCAGACTACAAGTTCTTTGTTCTTTTCATCACGAATGCACGCCTGAACCCAAATTTTGTTTTGTAAAACTTGGGTTTACGGGGGTAAACCTATGTTTTCTTATTTCTGCAGTAAAATGTAGACTGCTGGTACTCGTTAGAACCGCCTCGATGAGGCGGTTCTAACGTGTACCCACAGTCAATATTTCGAGCAGAAATAAGAAACAAAATACAATTTCTCATCTAAAATTTTTCGTTTTCTCGGCGGTAATATTTACATTGTATTTGTATAAGTGTGTTTTCTGAATTTTTTTTTCATTACGATCCATTATTAACAAAACATAATCCTAAGTATATTTAAAGTTCAGCTAAGGACACAGAGAAAAAAAAGTAGGTCACATTGACTTCATATGTATGAGGCTATTCGCCGTTTCATACGGCTGATTTCAAGAAATTATTGAATTAACTACTAGATCAAGATACCAGAGGACACTGTGATGTCAATTTTCTATGAAGTGATTTAAGGTTGCCCAGGAAAAGTGGTGCGAGTCGGATTGTGCATGCATACAGACCCCATTGGTTTCATTTAGTGGCAGGGCTTTGAGATGTCATTTCATCTCAATGCCTGGTAAAAGTTCCACAAAAATTGGAAGCAATGCTCCAAAATGACCTAACTAGTGTTGACGGGGAAGTTTAACCTCAAATAAAAAAAAAAAAAAAAAGAGCGATAACCTGCACGAATGTGGAAATTTGTCAAACAGCCTTATTATGCATTAAACTTTGTCTCTGTGAAGGTACAACTCATGTTAAAAATGAATTTATTAAACAAACGGAGGACAAAGATTAAACTGCGAGGTTTTGCCGAGCATTTTATCGCTTTTTAATAAATGCAATAATACATTAGTACAAACGCAAGATTCTATTGATCATATGATTTTTGAAACGCATTTTATTCTTGATATTTTACAAAAATGTCAATTTCCGCCCGAATGATTATTAAAAGCGACGTCGTTAAGGGCGTCGTATGTGCAACGTAACGGGGCGCATCTAACTAATTTGCATATTTAATCCACCAATGGATTACTGAACTTAGTACACGGCGTTATAGACACATCCAAACACTACGTCATCGCTCAATAATACTATTTGCCGGGACGTACCGGTGTTGGGCAAAAACGTATTTGGCCGTTTATCGCCATTGTAAATGCGATTATATTTTCTGTAAACTTGTATTTTGTTTGGACTCGAAACGACAAATTTGAGCTTTAAATTTTTATAATAGACATTTCTTAGCTAGTAATTATTGGTTTCTAGAAGATTTGAGGATGTTTTTGATGATAATTACCTGTTAAACTTATGCAGGTAACGAGGCGGAACGGTCTTAATTATTTGTAATAAAAATGCGCAAAACGAATGACTAAATGCGGAAGATGCATGAATGAACTCTAAAATATATATATCTACCCATTTAAAGTGTAATTTGATTTATTTTCTGTGACAGTCAATTAAAATATGCCCGTAATATTTAACCAATTTACAATGTGTTTATATGGAACCAGGGGCTTTTTGCCAACCACGAAAGATCGTTATCGGAAAAAAAGTAATTATGCGCATGCGCAATGAAAGGTAAACAAGGTCACGTGTCAAAACATTGGATCCGCCTATTGCATTCTCAGACGCGACGTTTTAAATTTCAATAACAGTAATTTAGGCTCACAATGTAATCAAATCATCTCCATAGTGTATAGATTAAGTACATGTATACTTGATTCAAGCTTCCTACTCGTATATCAAATAGTTTTTACTATATACTCGCACCATGCCCGCAAGAAAATTTGATACCATCATACGTGCGGACTGATGGATGGAGGGAGGGATCGCCAGATGGGACCAAAGCAATATTAAGCATGAACGTCAGTGATGGCCAGAGCAAACAGTATGACACAAACGGTTCTGTAATATTGATGCAGCACACAATTTTAACATGAGAAAGGAAGAACAACTTACCTCCATAACCAGCCGCGGAGGCCACAAGGAGAGCGACGGAGAGCAGGGAGAAGCGTACAGGATTCATGATGCAGCAGCTCTGTAATAAAAAAAAACACTGTTATTTGCCCTAAATATTCGGACACCTAAACTCCTTATCATACTTGCTCTAAAATTTGATCAAGTACAATTTAGGCCCTGTCAAGCGATTTTGGTACTTATCGCCTATGCGAGCAGCGAAGGTTTAGGCGAGCCTGCGCATCCGCGCAGTCTTGTCAGAACCTTCACTGCTCGCTCATACAAGCAGTGAATCAAGAGGAACCTTCAGACAGAAAGCCATATCCCTGGCCCCTCTGAATGGCTTGGCATGTGCAGTTAAAATTTGTCATGACGGAATGCTCGAAGACACAAATTCGCTTGGCGGGGCTCATTTAATATCCGATGTTGAGCAAAAAATAGCTGGATGAGTGGCAAACTGTGTAGAACCTGTTGCGACGCCTAATTTGGGTATACACAGTTTGCTCAGTCCTGACTGTCCGAATAAATAGGTACATAAGGTACAGCCATTACAGGCATTGGTAGCACACAGATACATTTAGATTAGCTTAAGAAACATATATAGATAATTTAGAAGAAACATGAAATTCTGTTTTGTTGTTGTTGTTCAAGCTGCTGCTGCTTTTCTAGCACAAAAGTCGATTTCTTTTTTGTTTGGTTGCAACAGCTATAATATATCTTGGGACATTAATTGAAATCTGACGCCGTGTCAAAGCTTTGACCATTTAATATGGCAACTATACTACTTTTTTGCTGAAACACGTGAGTTGGTTTCGTAAATGTAACGGCTACAGCTAAAATCCCACAGTATTAATAGACATTGTACTTACTAGAATACTTAATAGTTTGACCGCTTAGGAGTCCGTGAAGCTAACGATTCTTTGAAAAACTAAGCAAACATGTTGCACTGATTAACAATCTTCAAATATATTTTGTTTCTCCTGTCAATAGGGGACGGGGAAGCTCGGAAATATCTACATAATTTTCAAATGGTAGGCCTTAAAGTGTAATCCCGTTTGGTGAATCAATTTTAACGTCACACCAGTTTTTTTTACAGATATAGTTTTTCAAAAGTCATTATTGTGCATTGCATGGAGGCCGCCTATTTTGAAATTCCCTTCACATCTCATATTTCTAAAATACAAATCTATAGCAGTGTACTTTTCATGGCTAACATGGCTCCATTTTATTGCATTGCAAGTATATTTGAAAACGCATCATAACCGTTATTTCACTTTTGAAACCTAGGTTACGATAATATATTCGCTTCTCAGAACTTTTCAAATTTGCATTCCTTGCTTTATTGGCATCTGAATTTTATCATTATTATTTGTGTACATGTTTGGCCTCTGGTTTCCTTATACAAGAATGACTTCGTTATACAGTGAATATTATCCTCTTCGAATGACAAACATATTGTTCCCAATGAATAATAACACCAGATGAACAAGTCCCTGTAGCAAGAGACATTGTTAACCCCACTTTATATAAAGAAAACTGGGGTTCACCAGGGTATACGTGTTGTTTCTTATTTTTGTTCAAAAACATAAATTGTTGGTACTCGTTAGAACCGCCTCAAAGAGGCGGTTCTAACGAGTACCTACAATCTATGTTTCCTTGATGTGGTTTTTTATCAGTTCTAACGAGTACCAACAATCTATGTTTAAGGCAGGAATAGGCATTCCCCAGAAATAATTTCAGTTTTTAGGCCATGGCAGAAATTATGGCAGATGACTGTGTATGTTAGCTAGGCTTTTGATGAAAACTTTTCAGTAAATAAGGCACACCACGAGAAAACCTGGCTTCCATTTTATACTTGGCAAGTTTTTTGTTTGATCCGAGATTTAACGTCCCCGTCAACACTGTATAGGTCATTTTGGAGACGTTGCTTCCAATTTTGTGGGACTTTTACCCGACATTGAGATGAAATGACTTCTCAAGCCCTGTCGCCCAATGAAACCAATAGGGTTTATAAGCATCGACGGGCCGACTCGCACCGCTTTGCCTGGGCAGGCTTAGATCCTCTAAGCGGTTACCAGTTCTCGTGTGCGGTCGGTTTCAGCTCTGCGTGGAAGCCTCATGCAGCCCATCTATTTCTTCAAGCCCCGATGGGCGGGGGCACTATACTCGGTAAGACACAAACCGACCGGCTGGGTTACACAGACTAACGATGCGCAGTCTGATCAGCACCAATGTTGTTAGCAAATGCCATAAAACATTTTTTATGACGCGGCTCAATTTTGATCCTTCAATTTGAGGTTAAAATGAACATATGCATACATTCGGTACATGCTTATATTCAGTATGAAAAAAGACAGCAATGCTTTCTTTAATGAGAGCCTAAGTTTCACCCAAGCTTCATACTAAATGCTGTGGTCAGACTGCGCGAACACATAGTCTCTGGTCTCACGTTATAATACATGCTTTCTGTTGTTCTGTGTACGAGGTGTAGACAATGTTATTATCGGTACCCATCGCACAAATCATTGTCATAGACAAAACAAGAACGGTTTGCGGGACAATACTTTATCTTTCTAATATCTTGTTTCTTTTGAAAACATAATGCATGGGTACTTCTTTGCGCCACACGTATTAGACTTTAGACGCTATATTGGGAGCTTTAATAAGATAAACATATTAAATCATCATGTTTCTTTTGAAATCATAAATCATGGGTACTTATTTGCGCCACTCCTGTAAGACTTTAGACTCTATGTTTGGAGTTTTAATAAGATTAACATACAAAATCATTTTGTTTCTTAAAGCATGGGAACTTATTTTCGCCACTCCTTTAAAGATTTAGACTCCATGTTGGGAGCTTTAATAAGATTAAAAAACAAAGAATCACGTTAACAAGTTGGTGCAATAAACACCCTAGAAAATCCAACTTTATCAAGAGACAAGTGGTGTTTACAAGGGCATTCGTTATCCTCCTTATTCTTGCTCAAATCGCATTACGAAAACACGCCTATACAAATACATTGTAAACTTTACCACCAAAAAATGAAAAGTGTCAGATGAAAAATTGTGATATTTTTCTTATTTCTGCTCAAAACTCAGATTGTGGATACTCGTTAGAACCGTGATAGCTCAGTGGTTAGTGCACTTGCCTCTGATGCTAGAGGTCCCGGGTTCGATCCCCGGCAGCGGCGATAAAATTTCGGTGTCCGAACACGCTCCATTGGCATCATTTGCAGGGATGAATGTCATAAAGTGCACCGTCCTTCGGATCGGGACATTAACTGGAGGCCCACTGTGCAGGGAGAACCATCCCCTGTGCAGGTTAACGATCCCTAACGTAATTACATGAATACTGTGTGGGCTTTCATCCTGCAAACCTGGAGTGTATGTAATTTACACCTGCGGTAATGGCCAAATATGACCGACGCAGCATCAGTAGAAAGAAATAAAGAAAGAAAGAAAGCAAGAAAGAAAGAAAAAGAAAGAAAGAAAAAAAGCCTCGGCGATGCAGTTCTAACGAGTACCCACAATCTATGTTTTGAGCAGAAATAAAAAAAAAAATAATGTATAAGCCTGCAAACCCCAGTTTTGAGACATAAAACGGTGGGATTTAAGGGGTAAAAATTATATAGGTGTGTTCTCGTGATGATAGAGTGTGATGACTTGTTAGAACCGCCCCATTGGGGCCTTACAAACAAGTATCGACAATCAATCTAAGAAGAAATAAACATCTCGAAATAAGAAGTATATCAAAAATATTAACCCATTTAGTACCAGAAACCCCAAAACGGGTACCCTGGCAAACAGTGCAGGCCCAGATCAGACGCCGCAGAACGCGGCGTCTGATCAGGATCGCGACTGTTTGCAAAACGTTTAGGCATTTTCCAAATAAATTTTGAAGAAAACACAACCTGACAACCCTAAATTGTGAAATGGACTTCTGCCATAAATAAAGGAGGAAGATTCCATTTGGTACAAAAAGGGTTAACCACTGAGTCAGTTTTCAAGATAAGTCACGTGGGTGTGTGTTTCTATAATCGATCTTTTTTCGAAACATAAATTTACTCTCAGAAAATAAGTGAAACTTGGCAAATGTATAAAATAATGCGATTTGAACCAATCTAAATCAACCTTAAATAAAGCACAATAATTAAATTATAAAATAATGATATTAGTAGCTAACTAAATATGGGAAAACAAAATAATATTATTTTCATATACAGAATGAGCGCTTTCTCAACGCATGCAATGCTGAAATTAATATACAATAATTAAGATATTGAAAATTCTTCAAATTCGTAAAAATAATATTTAATATTCGAAGCAACTTACTTATTTTCAAGAACAAAACAACTATTAAATCACTGCACCAAATACGTATCACTAGAAATCCAAAGGATTCGTACTTACTATGAAAGACTATGGAAGTGTTTGAGGTCCGAGTTGCCTGGCCTGAAGTAATCACAATCTTGATCCCACTTTTATAACATCAACTAGAGGACATTGTCGCCATCTTGTACAAGACCTGTTCATGATGTCCGACATACAGCAACATACAGCCGGGGTTCACCAATGGACAAAAGATGTCGTGTGCGAAAGGCGAAGATTGAGAATCTACTGCGCACTTGTCCAGCCATATTGACGTCTCAAGTTTTCGCTCTGTAAATGCGTCAGGATCCAGATAAAAAATCGGGACTCTGATCAGCCCGTGTTTAACGCAGGCTGATCAGAGTTGTCTCCAGTCGCACATGCCAATTTGTACATTTTCCCGCGTCCCTGTTCATGGTCAGATAAGAAGTCTAGTATTCAGATTCTCGTCACCTGATTTGTAACGAGATCAAAGAAAACAGTAATGTCGCGCGTGTTTGTTGGTCAGTTGTAAACATGCTTTATTTTATGTATTTCGTTACTACATTTCAGTAACAAGATTGGATTAGAGTTTATCATCGGAGAGGCTATTGACAATCGACTGGAAATGGCCAAAACACGTTAAAATGGCAATTGCCAGTCGACCGGCAATATCCATTTTAACGTGTTTTGGCTATTACAAGTCGACCGGCAATGTCCATTTTAACCTGTTTTGGCTATTACCAGTCGACTGTCACAAAGGAATTTTACATTACGACAACACACCCGTGCGGCATAGTGCATTTTTTGACATCTCACAAAATGGCTTCGTCTCTGAAGAAAATCCATGATATTTGTCCTATTTATACTGAAAACATAGGTTATGGATACTCGTTAGAACCGCCTCAATGAGGCGGTTCTAACGACTATCCATAACCTATGTCTTGGAGCAGAAATAAGATAAATAATGTATACCCCCTTAAACCCCAGTTTTCTCTTTATAAAGTGGGGTTTAGGGGTATTCATTAAACGGACTTGTTACCGCGATGATCTTTTTGGCTATTACCAGCCGCTGTTTAATGTAAGTTTGCATCAAGTTAGACGCTTGGATGTGGCGATTTTCTCCGAAAACACAGTAAAAGCAACCGACTGATATCACACGAGAATTCCTCCGTTTTTTAATATATTCTCTCAGAAATCAAGTCCGATTAGCTAATACCATTTATATAGAGAAAAAGAATGGGGTTGTTCAGGGTAAACGTTGTTCATGTTCACATCGAATTCATACGGCTGGGTTTGTGAGCAGACACCCATAAATAACAGACGTTTAAGTAATGCGAGGGCGAAAAAGAAATATTCTGTGCAACGAATTCCGGTTTCTGCATCAACAGCGGGCGATGACACAAAAAGTGTCATTATGGTGAACCGACAAGAGCGCACTGGAACAAATACCCACTGGACACTATCCCGACACCATTCGACTGGATAATATAGCCCACTGCTAAAATTTGGCAGGGAGGACAATAGCCCACGGCTTATAAAACAGGGGTTCAGAGGTCATTTTTTAACACCTTCATAAAAAATAAATACCCAGCACTCAGGATTTGAAATCAAAACAATTATGTAACTATTTTCACCTTTGTGATGACTTTCAGAGTATGGCATTATTGTTAACTTAAAATTAGGTCCTAATGCAAAAAAAAAAAAAAAATAATTCTGCATATTTTTATTGGAGCAATGGGTTTTCGTGCTACTTACTATACCCGAAGTAATATTTTTGTTTTACGACCGTTTTAATATTATTTCACTCATTTCGAGCCGATCGATA
Source organism: Lucinisca nassula (assembly GCA_963580285.1). Taxonomy (NCBI): domain Eukaryota; kingdom Metazoa; phylum Mollusca; class Bivalvia; order Lucinida; family Lucinidae; genus Lucinisca; species Lucinisca nassula. The sequence goes on from OY757022.1 coordinate 133,135,147, forward strand.
ACCTCGGTTTCGCGAATACCGGAGTACCCTGAGAAAAACCACTTGACCGTTCGTTGCAGTACTTGGCGTCTCACATGTGTCCCGAGCGCGAAAGCAGTGGGAGACCTAATGACTAAGTATCCACTGCACCATCAAGCGATTACATAACAATAGCACATCCGTGTGGCATTGAGCAGTCTTTAATTTCTCCAAAATGGTTATTTTTACCGATAAAATGTGTAGCATTTTCTTATTTATTAGGCGTATCCAAACACATTTTGTGGGTGCTCGTTAGAATCGCTTCATTCTACCCCGATTTTACCCATCACGAAAACACGCATATATAATTTTGACTCCCTTATATAGTAAAACTGGCGTTTACAGGGGTATACGTTTTCTTTGTAAATCTGCTCAAAACCACACATTGTGAGTATCCGTTAGAACCGCCTTCACTACTTAAAATTATTACGAAATAATTATGAGACATAATATGAGAGATCGCCCCCGCCCATCGGGACTTGGAGAAATACATTGGGCTAAATGGGGGTTACCCTGAAATGCGAAAAGGAGTCCTTTTAGTCATTTTCGCGAAAAGGACTTACCCTAAAATGCGAAAAGGACTTCTTTTATACGAAAAGGACTCATTGCATTGAAAACGTCTGTTAATTTAGTGAAAGGGGCTTTATGGACTTCCAGAAGTTCATGTTCACTAGGCTGCGGTCCCAATGGTATATGTACTCTGTTTATTGACGTGTTTTTCCTAAAACAAAACTCTTTTTCTTGGTCTATTTTCTGAGACATTATTGTTTTAAGTACTTCTCTGTGTAGAAAGTGAGTAATAGACGTTTAAGCATTTTTCCATGCGCCACAGCCATCCCCAAATCTGCAATTTGTTCCGTTCCATTGCTTCTCTATGTTGTCAGTATTGTCGGTTTGACATGAGCGAAATAATCTTGAAAGGGCCGTAAACCAAACCTGAACGCAGTTAACCACTACAGTGCACATTAAATGCATATGGTGTCTTTCCGGTATGTATTCCTCTGTTACAATAATTTTTTACCTTTATTAGCAATTATTATTAATTGACTATCCTGTATTGATCAGAGGTCATCCGTACTAACATATTTTTTAATTGTGTCAATTAATACAATTGTCATTAATTTCGCCCAGTTACAGGTCGTCGGCAGACCTCGGATCTGTCTTGCGTCCTTCTGTATATGTTTATGTATGAATATCAATTTACATCTATCTATCTATCTATCTATCTATCTATCTATCTATCTATCTATCTATCTATCTATCTATCTATCTATCTATCTATCTATCTATCTATCTATCTATCTATCTATCGCCCCCGCCCATCGGGGTTTGAAGAAATAGATCGGCTGCATGATGCTTCCATGCAGAGCTGAAACCGACCGCACAGGCATACTGGTATCTAAGCCCGCCCAGGCAAAGCAGCAATTCGGACCGACCATGCTTTAAAACCTTATTGGTTTAATTTGGCGACAGGGCTTGAGATGTCATTTCATCTTAATGTCGGGTAAAAGTCCCACAAAATAGGAAGCAACGACTCCAAAATGACCTATACAGTATTTACGGGGACGTTAAACGTCAAATCAAGCAAACAAACTGTCTGACTCTCCCGCTATAATATGATGTTATCAATCAGGAAATTTCTTATTGGCCCTGTTGCAAATCCAAGGTCTGCTGCATTGGCCCGAGGCCGACGACCTGTAACTGGGCGAATACGGAATTACTTCATTAATGACAGTTTTATTAATTGACACAATTAAAAAAATATGATTATTGATTTTTGACCCGGTGTTAATACGGATGACCTACGATCAATACAGGATAGTCAATTAATAATTGTTGTTATCAGGGGTAAAAACTTATTGTAACATATGAATACATACCGGAAAGAAACCGTATACATTAATGTGCACTGTGGTGGTTAACTGTGTTCAGGTTTTTTTTTTTTTTTTTTTTTTTTTTTTCAAGATTATTTCACTCATGTCAAACCGACAATGATGAAAACATAGAGAAGCGATGCAACGGAACGAATTGCAGATTTGGGGATGACTGTGGCGCATGGAAAAATGCTAAAACGCCTATCACTCACTTTCTACACAGAGACGCACGGTTGACTAAAAACCATAGTGTCTCAGAAAATAAACCGAGAAAAAGAGTTTTGTTGGGAAGCACAGGTCAATAAAAAGAGTACATATAGCACTGGGACCGCAGCCTAGTGAACATGAACTTCTGGAAGTCCATAAAACTCCTTTTCACTAAATTAACATACGTTTTCAATGCAATCAGTCCTTTACATATAAAAGAAGTCCTTTTCGCATTTTAGGGTAAGTCCTTTTCGCGAAAAGGACACAGTTTCGCGAAAAGGACAAAAAGGACTCCTTTCGCATTTCAGGGTAACCCCCATTTAGCCCGATGTATTTTTCCAAGTCCCGATGGGCGGGGGGCGATCTCTCATATTATGTCTCATAATTATTTCGTAATAATTTTAAGTAGTGAAGGCGGTTCTAACGGATACTCACAATGTGTGGTTTTGAGCAGATTTACAAAGAAAACGTATACCCCTGTAAACGCCAGTTTTACTATATAAGGGAGTCAAAATTATATATGCGTGTTTTCGTGATGGGTAAAATCGGGGTAGAATGAAGCGATTCTAACGAGCACCCACAAAATGTGTTTGGATACGCCTAATAAATAAGAAAATGCTACACATTTTATCGGTAAAAATAACCATTTTGGAGAAATTAAAGACTGCACAATGCCACACGGATGTGCTATTGCAATGGAATCGCTTGATGGTGCAGTGGATACTTAGTCATTAGGCCTCTCACTGCAGTGGTTCGCGCCGCGCTCGGGACACATGTGAGACGCCAAGTTCTGCAACGAACGGTCCGGTGGTTTGTCTCAGGGTCCTCCGATATTCGCGATACCGTAGTTAACGATCGGCTCGAAATGAGTGAAATGATACTGAAAGGGTCGTAAAACAAAAATATTACGTCATGTAAAGTAAGTGGCAGGAAAACCCATTGCTCCAATAAAAATATGCAGAATTATTTTTTTTTTTTTTCGTATTAGGACCTAATTTTAACTTAACACTAGTCTAGCTCCTAGACCTTAATGTCATATTTACCAATGACCAACCTTCCTGGTGTGTTTATCAAATATCTTTAATCTTGTCTCAGACATTAACTTCCCAAGATAAAACAAGTTGCTATCAGAGAGGCGAAAAGAAGTAAAAATATATAGAAGAATATTACTTATTAACTTTTAAATATGATATCCGACTAGTAGCTAGTCTAACTTAACACCAGTGCCATATCTGAAAGTCATCGCAAAGGTGAAAATAGTAATGTAATTGTTTTGATTTCAAATCTTAAGTTCTGGGTATTTATTTTTATGAAGGTGTTAAAATATTACTTCTGAACCCCTATTTTATAAGCCGTGGGCTATTGTCATCCCTGCCAAAGTTTAGCAGGGGGCTTTGTCCAGTGGAATAGTGGCGGGATAGTGTCCAGTGGGCATTTGTTCCAGTGCGCTCTTGTCCGTTCACCATAATGACACTTTTTGTGTCATCGCCCGCTGTTGATGCAGAAACCAAAATTCGTTGCACAGAATATTTCTTTTTCGCCCTCGCATTACATAAACGTCTGTTGTTTATGGGTGTCTGCGCACAAACCCAGCCGTATGAATTCGATGTGAACATGAACAACGTTTACCCTGAACAACCCCACTCTTTTTCTCTATATAAATGAGACTTCTACAGATATATCAATAAACGAAGAACGGTAGACAAGGTATCCCGAGGAGGGCAGAGGAATTGGCTGGTCAATTCAACGATGCATTTAATAAAACACTGAGTTCAACGAGGTTCCATTGACTGGGAGATCGGCCCCGTTTCATGGAAAATATTGTTGTATAGTCTGCGGGAGTGATCAAGTGACTTACAGGCTTGGACCCGTCTAAAGCTTAAGGGCCCGATGAGCCAATATCAGCCCGAGACTCCCATATTAGCCCGAGGGCAGAAGGCCCGAGGGCTGATATGGGGTATGATATGAAAATGCCGTATCATAATCTATTTATCATACATTTCACTTTTAAAAAAATTTGTTCAAAATAAATTTTAATTTTTATTAATTACGTTTCCATTGTTTACCGAATCACCGAGTAGAATTTCTTTGCTCGATAATATTATCCAGATCCAAAAGTCTATCTATCTATCTATCTATCTATCTATCTATCTATCTATCTATCTATCTATCTATCTATCTATCTATCTATCTATCTATCTATCTATCTATCTATCTACTGATACTGTGTCGGTCCCATTTGACCATTACCGCAGGTGTATATTACATACACTCCAGGTTTTGCAGGATGAAAGCCTACATAGTTATCAATTACGGTAGGCATCTTTAACCTGCACAGGGGATGGTTCTCCCTGCACATGGGGCCTCCAGTTAACGTCCCGATCCGAAGGACGATGCACTTTATGACATTCATCCCTGCAAATGATGCCAATGGAGCGTGTTCGGACACCGAAATTTTATCGCCGCTGCCGGGGATCGAACCCGGGACCTCTAGCATCAGAGGCAAGTGCATTAACCACTGAGCTATCACGCTCCTGTCAGCAATCCCCTGCATCGTTCTTTCGCCCATTTTCCTCTCGCATGCGCAGCGCCGTGCCAAGTTTTTTTTTTTTTTTTTTTGTTGCCAAATAGTTCGAACAGACGAAAATATTGCAAATTGCAAATGGCGTCCTGAACAACAAATGCGAAATGCCGCAAAAGGAAGAACGCCTCATGTTCCGAATAGGGTGACGTCAGAGGTATGATAAAGGCTTAGGAGTGCGATAAAGGGTTGTGATATGGATTTTTGGGGTATGATAAAGCCCATGCGATATGGCAGCACGTGCAAGCGTGATACGTGCATTGGTGTCACGTTCGTATCGCATATTCAAAAACTAAGTATGTTATACTTAATGTATGATAAAAGTATATACACCACTTTAGAGAGCGTTTGTTTAGCAGACATAGAAATAAGAAATATACATCCCTCAAATTGTGCGAAAAACAAGAGCAAAACATTAGTTTCTGTATGCATACTTAACATTTTTTGTTGTAAGCCACCCCTTATAGGGGCATTGGAAAGCAGTATCCACCCTGGATGAGACATTACAAAACGCAGTGCCTGATTAGGGTTCACTTAGTGATTGAACTACATGTGCACCAATTTCAACATACAGTAGATTTTCAAGGGCCCGAACATCATTTAGATCATGAAAATTTGCTTACGACAGCGGTAGTTAGAGCCATTGGTTGTTATCATAACGCCATTTCAAGAAATAAAATAGGAATAACTTAAGGGGAATTGATACGCCTTTATGGGAGGCAACTCCTGCAAAAGTATTTTTGTTGCCCATGTCAATAGGGATCAACTTTTAAAGCAAAGACCCCTTTTTCAGTGGAGCAGGGCTTATAGAAAAGGGAACAGGAAGTCCCGAAAGTTCTCTCCCTTTTAAAAATGGCGAAACTCTGCCAAGGTTTTCCTTTCCTTTTCCATTCCCCTTATGAAAACATTTTTTTCCAAAAGGCGTGTGTATTCGTTAGAATCGCCTTGCAGAGGCCATTCTAGTGAATACTTATGACATACATTTACAGATGCAAGAGGAAACATTTCGATACAGTATACTTAACAGTTGTTATTGCCTCCGTTATCCATTAGGTTTCTCACTGCTGTGGTTCGCGCCTCACTGGGACCGCATGTGCGAACTGAGTGAGTGAGTGAGTGAGTGAGTGAGTGAGTGAGTGAGTGAGTGAGTGAGTGAGTGAGTGAGTGAGTGAATGAATGAATGAGTAAGTCAGTGAGTGAGTGAGTGTTTAAGTTTTACGTCCCACCAGCAGCGAAGGTCATATGGAGACGGGACCTCGGTTTAAAGACTCATCCGAAAGTCTGGAGAAGCCCGGGATCGATCCTGCGAGTAGCGTAACCACTACACCACAGAGGCTTGTAAAGGCGAGTAGCGTAACCACTACACCACAGAGGCTTCTAAGAGAACTGAAGATCAGGTTGTTCTTCTCCGGGTACTTCGGTTTTCGCCCACCTCTGAAGTTGACGAACTGCTCGAAATAAGTGAAATAATCTTGTAAGGCCACAAAAACAAAACAAACAAAAAATGAAGACATTTGTTATTCGGAGCCATGGGATAACATGGAGTTTGTATCCACACCAGAGAGAAGCCGTATTGCAATCGCTTATTCTTATCGGATTCTTGTCGATGATTCTGATCAGACTGTGCACATGAGCATACCATCTTGCAACTTTTATTCGCAGGCTCAAAAGAAGTGCAAAACTACACAAAATAATTGTAGAAAAAAAGAGGACCATCATGGTCCTATGTCGCTCACTTGAGCTAACATATTTGCATGTGGGTCCTGGGGCGGGGCAATATTTGGCCCCAAGTCTATAATTTGAACAATCTTGGTAGAGGTTTACCAAATGAAGCTTAATACCAAATGTAAAAAACTGGTCCTTCTGGTTTCAGACAATTCGAATTTTCAATTGTTTCTCTATCTATATAAAATAGAAGTGACGGCAATGATCAGGAATTGATACAACTAGCCAACAGCTCCCATCAGAGGCACCCAAATATAAAACAGCTAGACCCTAATGGAAACATCACTAGCGGAAAGCCAAAATGACACTTACTCTCCCACAAAACGGCCAATTGACTATCCAAAGCAAAATAATAAAAGCGACACACACACACTTAAAGACAAGCCATACAAAAAATAAACCACGAAAGAAGAACTGCATTGGTACAGTCAATGAAACGAATTCTACTGAAAGGGGGGGGGGGGGGGGGTGGCTTAAATCGATTTCACGTGGCCACAATCCTCGCCCTTACTTCCGTCGCGATTTAGACACAAATAATTTGTTCAGTCCGCATGAAGGCCTCCTAACTCATCAGTGCAACATCTCCGTGAACACAAAAATCAATCAACCACAAAGATAAGTCAATGTAAAACCAGTGGGCACCGGGGCGGGGCCATTCTGGCTCCAGGGCTATAATTTGAACAATCATGGTAGAGATAAATTAGATGAAGCTTCATACCAGTTATCAAATACCTGGGCCTTCTGGTTTCAGACAAGGAGATTTTCAAAAGTTTACCCTATGAAAGTCTATGTAAAGCTAGTAGGCCCAAGGCCGGGGCCAGTTTGGCCCTAGGTCTGTAATGGAAGACGTCCGCCAAATGAAGCTTCATACCAAATATCAAAGACCTTGGCTTTTTGGTTTCAGACAAGAAGATTTTTATCTTTTTTTTCCCTATATCAGCCTATGTAAAATCAGTGGGCCCCGATGCGGGTCCACTTTTGACCCCAGGGCTATGATTTAAATAATCTTGGTAGAGGTCCACCAGATGAAGATTCATACTAAATAGCAAAGACCTAAGCCTTCTGGTTTCAGACAATAAGATCTTTATAGGTTTGCCCTATTTAAGCCTATGGAAACATATGGGCCCCGGAGCGGGGCCCTAATGGAAACAGCAATAACGGAAAACCAAAAGGACAGTTACTATCCCACAAAATGGCCAGTTGGCTCTCCAAAACAAAAAGTATAAGCGATTCAGAAACTCAAAGACAAGCCATAACAAAAATAAACCGCAACAGAAGAACAACCTTGGGACGGTCAGTGATAGCTTAATGGTTAGTGCACTTGTCTCTGATGCTAGAGATCCCGGGTTCGATCCCCGGCAGCGTTGTGAAAATTTCGGTGTCCAAACACGCTCCACTGGCATCATTTGCAGGGATAAATGTCATAAAGTGCACCGTCCTTCGGATCGGGGCGTTAACTGGAGGCCCCCTGTGCAGGCAGAAACATCGCCTGTGCAGGTTAAAGAACCCTACGTAATTACATAAGCTTCTGTGTAGGCTTTAATCCTGCAAAAACTGGAGTGTATGTAATATACACCTTCTGTGTCCCCTACTGGGGTTAAGGCGAAACTGGAAGAAAGAGAAAAAAAAGGGTAAGAAAGAAACGAATTCCACTGGGAGGCGTAAATCGATTTTACGCTGCCGCAATCCTCGCCCTTATTTCATACCAAGTATAAAAGACCCAGGCCTTCTGGTTTCAGACAAGAATGCAAGTCAATTGTTTGTTTAATAGAGTAGGCTACTATGACTGTACTTACTCCCAATGACCAATCTGAAGTGCTACAGTTTGGCGAATGAGACAAATCTGAGCTCCAAGCAGATAGAGCAAGAGGGGTCAGACGAAGAAATATCCATTGTTGAAACCATAGCTCTTGATTTGCGATAATCACCTTTCTGATTCTGTTTGCCTCATTAACTGGCACCCCTTCTGATGAGGCCTCGCCACTTTGTTTTGTTCTGTGCAATTCGTTCCCACAACTATGTCGTATGTTGAAGTGCCCGAGGGAGGCTTTGAGGATGTCCTTGTATCGCTTGTCCTTGCCACCATGGGAACAATTACCCACTTTTGGTTCTCTATAACGATTTTCTTCGGCAAACGTTCACTTGGCGTCCAAGTAACATGACATGTCAATCTTACATGTGCCAATTTCAGAAGAGTGTGAGCACTCTGCATCCCTGTCCGTTTCAGGATCTGTTTCTAGAAGGCTGGTTTACCATTTAATTTGAGCCAGCGCATGACAAAACCTACAAAACGACATGTGCGCCCAACGAAGACTCAGATCAGCCTGCGCATCAACGCAGTCTGATCAGAGTCTTCGTTGAGCGCTCTAAGGATAGCTAAGGACCCAATGCTCCTTCATGCAGGAAGAGAAGCCTCTGGTTAGACTATATGGATACGCAGGCTGATCTGAGTCTTCGATGGACGCACATGTCTTATTGTAGGTTTTGTCATGCGCTGGATCATTATTTGTTTAAACGGTCTCTAAGACAGCTTGAATGGGCGTGGTTCGGTCGTTTGGCATGCCATTAGTAAATTGTCCAATAGTTTTAGCATCTCTATAGACGTGCAATTTTGCGTTGAGTCTGATTCCACTGCGATTCCAAACACCTCCACGTAGTCGGCCAAATGCTACATTATTTTCTCCCTCACTTCGTTCGTCCGAAAATAAAAGTAGTCTTTTCTATGCTGTCCTGGGACGAACTCTTGCATTGGGGTCTCAATGCGAGAATCTGTCACATTACAGAATAAGAATTCAAGTAAAAAAACGATTGAGTTGGAAATGCCGCTGAACGCTACAGATCGGAAATGCCGCTGAACGCTACAGATCGGTTTCCATTTATTATCAACTTGTAACAATGCAACAATGCAACATACTACGCTATGCTGTTCTGGTAATCACATGACTGCTAAAGTAGTCAACTCCTAATCGTAACTTAAGTTATGAAATCTTAACATGTCCATACTTCGTATTAAAAACGACAGTTGAACGAAATCCCGTGACGTCAAATACCTGATCAATACAGAGTTATCTATCTTAACTGAGGAGAAATTATGGACCATAGTCGACAGAAAACAAAAATTTAGGAAATTTAAACTGCGATATAACTGAATAAAAGAAAAACCTTCTCAGATTGTCATTTTCTACTAATTTATACATCCATTCAATGATTTCTAATAGCATTTTTTTTTAAAATTACGAAAATCTTGCATAATTCGTCTATGGTAAATGCGCGATACTTGAATAAAACCGGCATTTAACACAGTTATAAAAAATAAGAAAAAATTGTAAATTATCAATCTTAATTCAAATATTATTTTTATTCGATAATTGGAAGAATTTTAATCTCTAAGGTGCAAAATATGAATATTGAAAACAATTCCTGATACTACCGATTAACCCCGAACTAATATAGACAACACTCAACAGACCTGTTATGTGACGTCACGGCAAAAGCTCAATACTACCGCAATGCATAAATATTGTGGAAAGAGCACTGAGTATTTATTATAAAACAGAATGTCCACATCTAAAAGGCGCACGACGTCCAGCAAAAAACAGCTTATTTGAAAACTTGTGTCCAAAATCTATTCAGTGACTTTCTATATTTCACACTGTGCATTTGGATATGTTCAATATATAAAGATTCTTGAATGTGGTATTGACTGTTCGAAATGCTCGTTAGAACTGGCGAAACGTTTTTCCAATCTTGTAAATCGTTCACGATTCTAAATATTTTGATTGACCGACTCATTCCCCTATCAAGATCACGTTAAACATGTATGGGTTGCTCAATGACTTCTGACTTTGTCAGTTGGAAACAGCCGATGTTCCGCTCGTTAATTACTGTATTTTCGATCAAAACTTTGGTCTAAAGACAAATCTTCCCTTCTATTCCCTGTAGCGTATAGCGGTCGACTGACGAGAAAACCGTTCAAGGCCTTTTAAATTAACCAATAAACTCACATCACCCAAAAGGCGTCATATAAGACGGAAAAAACCGTGAATATAGTATGAACAGTGGTCATTGTACATGTCCTATAAGACAGACCGAAAAGAAGAAGATTTAGTGTTGGCATTGACTTCATAATCAATTTGCACATCTCTTGACAATGTACTTTCAAGGTTGGTCAAATTATACTCTGTGATTGAAGGCTCCTTGTAAGGCTTGCCCGATACTCCTGTTGAGCACCATTTGCCATGCCATCATCAAGGAGGAACTCCTCTTGCACCTGTCTGCATCTTGGATTTAGTTTGCAACCTTCTTTGCATGAGAAACTTTCCATTAAAGCGATACCCATTAGGTATACCATTGCCACCAGCTTGGAAAGCATCGCTGTGCATGACAGAAAACATACTGAGCTCCATATGTCACAGGGAATTGATCAGAACTCTCGCCATCCTTTTGGACCTCCGCAAGCTCACTTTCGAGAAATGCCACATCCTTACTTATGAAATTGGAAAACGGCTAGATTGTGTCCCTTTCACTTTTCTCAAGCATCAAATGAGAAGCTGACGGAGCCACCTATTACCTCTTACAATATTCGCTGCAGATTAACTCAGCCAGTCCGAGACATGCGCTTCTGGATTGACTGCTGTAATTATGTAACTGACCATCACGAAAACATGACCCCCATGTACTCCGATTTTATATAGTAAAGCGGGGATTTACAGGGGTAAACCTTATTTTTCTTATTTCTGGTGTGGGTAGTCGTTAGAATCGCCTCGATGAGGCGGTTCTAACGAGTACCCACAATCTATATTTTGAGCAGAAATAAGAAAAATATGACAATTTTTCATCTTAAAATTTTGTTGTTTTTTTTTTGTTGTTTTTTTGTTTTTTGTTTTTTTCGACGGTAAAGTTTACAATGTATTTGTATAGGCGTGTTTTCATAATGCAGCCATGCATTCAGTTCTATAAGGATGGCCTGAAGAAATATGACAGAGCATCACCCAGGGGACGCCTGTGATAATTATCATTTTTCTCAAGCACGTTCTACAGAGAAGATTTTTGAATTTGTACTAATTATGTTCCATAAAATGGTTGTCCTTTGGAAGCAAGGAATACACCACAGAACTGGAAAATATGAAGTTTACATGTTTTCTGTAAAGCTGTTTATCGCCAATATGTCCCATTCACATCCACTGCAGATAATGCTGTTTGACTTGTCAGCTTGGGCCGGGAGAACACTGGAAAACTTAGCAAAGATGAATGAAGATTTTTAAGCTTGCACTGTCGCAATATATACGACAAAAAGCACACATTCAAAAGTATGCATGTTTGCTGTTGGTGGTCAGAATACCCCGTCCAAATGATCGAAAGTCACTCAAAGAACGTCCGTCATAATTACAATTCCTGGGATAGATTCTGAGAAGATCTTTGTTTTCTTTCCGTTGCCAAAGAAACCATTGCTTTGAAGTGACACTGTGCTTACTGGTTACAAAGAAGATTTTCGCAGTGAATTGTTGAAGAAGTACGACGGACTGCGGGCGACCGCAACAGCTCAATTTATGCATGAATGCGTGTTATAAATGGCTAATTCTTAACGGAAAAATAAAATGTTCCTTATGAGCGAAATAGCCCATAAAAGCGTTTCAAAACTTTCAGAACTTTCCCTGCCATTTTCCACGTGAACAGTGAAACCCAGGTAATGATTTTTTTATAAAAGCTCTATTGAGAGGTTGCAGATAACATCACTCACCTTGCTGGAGACAACAGAACTTTAATGAACTTTCCCTGTGTTTGTTTGATTTGAGGTTTAACGTCCCTGTCAACATTGAATAGGTCATTTTGGAGACGCTGCTTCCAATTTTGTGGGACCTTTGCCCGTCATTGAGATGAAATGACTTCTCAAGCCCTGTCGCCCACTGAAACCAATAGAGTTTATAAGGATGGACGGACCAACTCGCACCGCTTTGCCTGGTCAGACTTAGATCCTCTAAGCGGGTTACCAGTACTCGTGTGCGGTCGGTTTCGGCTCTGCGGAGACGCGTCATGCAGCCCATCTATTTCTTCAAGCCCCTATGGGCGGGGACCAGAAATTTCCTTGTAAATAACTTTTTTTGTCCCATAGAAAATTAAGACTAAACCTTAATTATTTATTCTTATGATCTTTAAGAACAATCACAGACACATATTAACCCCTTCAGTGTTTTATCACTATGGGATAGTTGGTCAAAACTGAATAAACTTGTACACAAAAACCTGTCTGGTGTCTCCAATATGGCGGATCAAGGGACAATAATCTTTACAAAAATGCTGTGCCTGCAACCTCTCAATTCTTGACCCTGCTACGTCAGAGTGCTAAAGACGGTAATATGTAAAATGTCAGTGAACTGGGGTCATGTGCTGGGACATTCATTGTGTTAACTTTGATTGAAACAAATCAAGTTTGCCACACCAATTGCTAACTACTTACCCGCCCATTGGGGCTTCAAGAAATAGATTGGGCTGCATGGTGTTTCCACACAGAGCTGAAACCGACCGCACACTAACGTTACTACTGGTAAACCACGTATAAGTTCTGCCCAGGCGAAGTGGTTCCAGTCGGACCCTCCCTGCATATAAACCTTTTTGTTTGTTTGGGTGGTAGGGCTTCAAATGTCATTTCATTTCAATGTCGGTAAAAGTCCCACAAAATTTTAAGCAACGTTTCAAAATGACATAAATTGTGTTGACAGGGGCGTAAGACCTTAATTTAAACAAACAAAACTATTAATCAATGAAAACACTTTATATTGTGTATTCGTTTAATTCACAAACAGTATGACAAACAGTGTAGGTTCGGATCAGATGGTTCTTCTGAAGCCATCTGATCTGCATCTACACTGTTTACAAAAGGTATGGGTGGATAAGGGTTAAGCAATGACACAATCTCTAGACATCTTACTGCTATGCTGCATGGGTCCGATTCCCGCCGAGTACAAGTGCAGCACCGGGCGAACATAATTATAAAACGCAGTTCTGAAAATATTATTCATGCTGGAGATAAACCAAACTGCAAATCACGAAAACACGCCTATATAATTCTGAACCCCTTGAACTGGTGGTTACAGGGATAAACCTTATTTTTCTTATTTCTGCTCTAAAATATAAATTATGGGTATTCGTTAGAACCGCCTCAATGAGAACCCATAATCTATATTTTGAGCAGAAATAAGAAAAATCGAGGCGGTTCTAACGAATATCCACAGTCTATATTTTAGAGCAGAAATAAGGAAAATATCATAATGTTTCATCTTAAAATTTTCGATTTTCTGCGGTAAAATTTACAATGTATTTGTATAGGCGTGTTTCCGTAATGGATAAGATGGAAGACAAAAACAAATATGCGTATTCTTAGTTTTGATTCACGTTAACAAGTTTACTGCCCTCGTAAACCCCGCTTTATATAGGGTAAAGTTTGGTTTCAAATGTATATATTCATTTCCACATTTTGCTCAGAAGGGTGGATGCGACCCCACCTATATCGGAGCTTGGAGAAATAGATTGAGATGCATGGTGATTCCGCGCAGAGCAGAAACCGACCGAACTTGAGCGCTTAGAAGGGGTCGGACCCCCTCCCCTGCATATAAACCCTATTGATTTGTTTGGGCGGTAGGGCTTGAAATGCATCTCAAATTTCATCTCAATGTCGGGCCATTACGAAAACACGCGTATACAAATACATTATAAATTTTACCGCGGAACAACGAAAATTTAAAGATGGAAAATTGTGATATTTTTCTTGTTTTCTGCACGAAATATAGAACCGCTTCATTGCGGCGGTTCTAACAAGTACCAACAATCTACATATATTTTAGCACTGAAATAAGAAAAAATGTTCACCCCTATAAACCCAAGTTTTACAACAATTAAGTGGGGCTCATGTCAAAATTATGTAGGCATGTTTTCGGGATGGAAGTCTGTCAAAATCGGAAACAACTCCCCAAAGTGATCCAAATAGTGTTGATGGGGGCGGGAAACCTCAAGAGGTACTCGTGATTACAGACTTATTGAGCCAGTTCTCATCACGAAAACAGGCCCATATAATTTTGCCCCGGCTCACCTATTATATACTGGTGGACTCTCCCGTTGTTATTTACTGGACAGATTTATTTGTCATTAAATAAAGGCTTTATGGTATGTTTTTTTTTTTTTTTTCGTTTTTATGCTGCATTTCTTTATTTTCATTACGAAAACACGCCTATACAAATTCATTGTAAACTTTTCCGCCGAACAAATGAAAATTTAAAGACGAAAAGTTGTGATATTTTTCTTATTTCTGCTCGAAATATATATAGATTGTGGGTATTCGTTAGAACCGCGTGATCGAGGCGGTTCTAACGAGTACCCACAATCTATATTTTAGAGCAGAAATAAGAAAAATACCGTTTACCCCTGCAATCCCCAGTTTTACTAAATAAAAGTGGGGTTCGAGGGGGTCAAGTAAGAAAATCCTGTTTGCTATGAAGGGCAAGGATATGTTGTGTTTGCTATCGTTCAGACAGCACACCTATGTGACACAGTGTAGTCTTATCACGTGAACAAGTCCATGAAAAGAACACCCCTTCCCCCTAAACCCCATTTTATATAAAGAAAACTGGGATTTACGGGGATCTACGTTAACGTTCTTATTTCTGCTCCACAACATAGGCTGTGGGTACTCGTTAGAGCCGCCTCAATGAAGCAGTTTTAACCAGTTACCACAACGTATGTTTGCAGTATAAATAAGAAAAAAACATCATTTTCATTTGGAGATGTGAAATTTCACACACGTGTGTTATGGTAATGAGTCATGGTTCTAAAATGGTATTTTTGTGTTGATATTTCAGTAATATTTCTTTCTTATGTAAACTTAATTAACCTTTTTGTACTGAATGGAATCTCCCCCCTTATATTCAACAGGAGACAGTTATTTTAGGATGGTTGCACTTTAGATGCAAACAGATATAGTAACCCATATACGCCTAGCCTCCCATTTGTGGGACATTGGCAAACAATATAGACTTAGATCAGACGCCACAAAAGCGGTGTCTGATCTGAGTCTACACTGTTTGCTCAAAACTTACATAAACTTAAAATAAAATAAAATAAACTTGACATCCCTTTAATGGGAAGTGGACCACTCCAAACTTATTTAGCTGGAAGATTCCATTGTCATATATTGGTTTGACGTTGCGTCCTGCTGTGTCTGATCCGGGACTGCACAGTTTGCCAATGACCCATTTTGGATTTTCTCGTGTAAACAAATTTTGGATGCTCGTTCTACTACTGGGGCTTTTCATTGAGGCAAAATAATAGCGTAAGTTTTATTTTCTGCTTTAAAAATCCAGTAAATTAAGACCACCTTTGGTACTGTTCAAAAGTGGTCTTGAAGACCACTTTTGAACAGTCTTAAAGGTGGTCTCTTAGTAGGAGATACTGGGTGTGGAAAGCACAAAGAAAGAATATATAAGCTTTTAAAGGCAGATTTAGTCTGAATTTTAGGTGGTCTTAATAGCGGAATCTTCTGTACATGTCTTTATTCTACTGTCTTGTGTTTTGTTTTGATTGATTTGGAGTTTAACGAAACAGTCGTCACTACTTATAAGTCATGCCAGGCCGGTTTGTTAATCTGGGCAAGCTCCGCAAGAAACTGACAACTGCCCTTCTTGAATCAGCGCAGGAGAGAGAATGGTCGAAGACAAGATTTCATGATCAATCTCCGCGAAACAAAAGAATGCCTACCCGGTAGGTATCAAACCCGCGGCCTCATGATCATCAGTTAGACGCGCATCCGACTGAGATACCGATTTCTTTCTACTATGTTCTACTATGTTCTTTGCTCTACTATGCGAATAAAATACGTCTGTGTTCTACAATGCAAATTTTTTTTATACTAGAGTTTTTCGGCCCAGTCAACACTATTTATGTCATTTTAGCCCGTCAGTTTATACATATCCACACTTTTGCTGGGCAATATCCACATTTTTGCAGGGCAGGCTTATACGAATACGCGGTTAACCAGTAGAATGGTCGTTCTTTCGCCAGAAACTTACAACCGTCCTTCTTGAATCAGCCGAAGGGGGAGAAGGACCGTAGAAAAGATCAATCTCCACGAAAGAATATTGCCGACCCCGGCAGGTTTCGAACAGATCCTAGCCAGGCGTATGTGTTGAGAAATAAACGTCTTCGTTTGATACGAAAGTATCTCTAAAGCCTCTTATTGACGTATTTTATCCACAGTTTCCATTGTTATATCATAGTAAATGAAATGTA
>OY757022.1:133151852-133341676 GCA_963580285.1 Lucinisca nassula
TAGTCAAGCAAACAACCATAATGATCCTATATAATGGGACAGATAGGCCTAAGCAGACAGTGCAGACCCAGATCAGACTGCCCCTGAAGGAGCAGTCTGATCAGAGTCTTCCATTACGACAACACACCTGTGCGACATATCGTCTGCTGAGTGCAATGACGTTGTAAGTGCAAAATGGCAACTTTTCAGGACAGACAAAAAACTGTTTTATTAAAGAATGGCATAGAAAATCATACTATAAGCTGGTTTCTTAACTTCATGGCGATTCTTTCATTTGTGTGTGATGTTTATTGTTGAATAAATGACATTTGAAAAGAAATATTTAGCATTTAACGGTTGATACATCATTTCTGTGTCAAGTGTTTTTGGTGCAAAAACAGTGTAAGCGCATCCAGCGCTTAAACGGTGTAAATGTACAAACCTTATTTCTTTGCCGTTTACATGGTAAAGCAGTAAATTAAAGACACTTGGTAGGTAATAGGTCACATTTTATACATTCTGCATGGTACTTACATGCTTATTCTGAAATATCAAGCAGCAGGATTCAATATTTTTGAGGTATTATAAAACTTCCCGCAAAAATGGGGTAAGTGCACTTACACTTTTTTTGCGCCAACTTTTTTTCTAAAAGTCAGAGCAAAAACGGTGTAACTGACAAAAAAATTTCCAAAATGCTGAAATAAATCATGATTGAGGCAGAATCCAGCTGTAGAACTTATTTACCAAGTGTGTCAAGTCCTAAGGCACCCATTTATGCAAAAAAACTATTTTGGCCAAAATGTCAGTTACACCGTTATTGCACTCAGCAGACGATATATAAGTGCATTTTTTTCACATCTCCAAAATGGCTACTTTTCTGATGAAAATCTGTGATACTTTTACTTTAAATATTTATGCTGTAAACATAGGTTGTGGGTGCTCGTTAGCCTTTGAGGCGGTTCTACCCACAACCTATGTTCTGGAGCCGAAATATGAAAAAAAAATGTAAACCCCAGTTTTCTCTATATAAAGTGTGGTTGAGTGGTGTTCATTTCCATGCTGAAAACATGCCTATATAATTTTGACCCCCTCAAACCCCTCTTTTATATAGTAAAACTAAGGTTTACACGGGTATACATGTACATTATTAGCTCTGCTGTTTTTTAAGAAAACGACAAGGTATTGTCATAGCTCTGGCGTCGTCTGCAGCTGCGTCGTCGTCGTGCAAAAACTTGGACATCTCTGTAATTACTGAACATATTTACTTGAAACTCGGACTAGTTGTTCATTATGAAAAGGGGAACTCTAACCAATAGATGATGTAACCCTCAAAATATTTTTGGCACAGTTATGCCCCTTTTTTGACTTAGAATTTTTGCGTCGTTGTCGTGCAAAAATTTGGACATTTTGTAATATCTCTGTCATTATTGAACATATTTACTTGAAACTCGTACTAGTTGTTCATTATGAAAAAGGGGAACTCATACCAATGGGTGAGGTAGCCATCAAAATATTTTTGGCACAGTTATGACCCTTTTTCAACTTAGAATTTTTGTTTAACTAAAAGAAACTGCAGCCGAGCTTTGGCACCTGCATGCGGTGCTCTTGTTTTTCTTAGTTCTACTGAAAAACAGAGATTGTGGGTACACATTTCAACCCCCTTGGCAAGGCAGTTTAAATGAGTACCCACAGTCTATGTTTATTGTAGAAATATGAAAAAATATTGGAATTTTCATCTGAAGATTTTCATTTTTGGTGGCAAATATTTCAATATATTTGAATAGGCTTGCTTTTGTAATGACAGACTTCACTTGATGACTGTTTGCCATTCTGTCTGCACCTTTTGGACTCCTTTCTGGATTGTGAAACAAATTTGTTGATAATTCAGGAGAATGCAGCAAGTCCTTAAGGTGTCCAAATTTTTAGGATCTTTGCGGTACACAAAGATCTCTTCATTACGCAAACACGCCTATACAAATACTTTGCCACCTTTATCGCCGAAAAAATGAAAAGTTTATGATGAAAAGTTGTGATATTTTTCTTATTTCTGCTCCAAATATAGATAGTGGGCACTCGTTAGAACCGCCTCATCGAGGGTTCTAACGAGTACCCACAATCTATATTTAAGAGCAGAAATAAGAAAAAATAAGGTATACCCCCAGAAACCCCAGTTTTACTATATAAAAGTGGGGTTGAAGGGGGTCAAATTTCTATAGGCGTGTTTTCGTGATGTGACCTAGACAGAGAAATTTCAAAGGCTGAAACCATCACATGAACTAGTCCTTGAAATGAAGACCCCCCTAAACCCAACTTTATATAGAGAAAACTGGGGTTTACGTGGTATACATTATTATGTCTCCCCCGAAAAATTTTTTTTCGGAGAGACATATTGTTTTTCCCCCGGGCGTCTGTCCGTCCGTCTATCCGTCTGTCTGTCCGTCTGTCCCTCTGCGACACTTTCGTGTCCGCTCTGTAACTTGAAAACCGTTAGAGCTATCGTCACGAAACTTTGTATAAATATTAATCAGCATTAGACGACGTGCAGTGTGCAAGAACCATAACTCTCGCATTTATACTTTTTGAATTATCTCCCTTGGAAGTTTGTTGGTATGTATATATGTATGGGCAAATCGTGTCCGGTCAATAACTTTCTTATTTTTTGATGGATTTTAAAATTACTCGGCAGAAATATTAACAACCATAAGACGATGTGTGGTGCGCATAAGGCAGGTCGGTACCTCAAAGGTCAAGGTCATACTTAGAGGTCAAAGGTCAAAAAAGGGGCCTTTTTTTCGTATTTGGTCAATAACTTTCTTATTTTGAGATGGATTTTAAAATTACTTGGCATAATTATTAACAACCATAAGACGATGTGTGGTGCGCATGAGGCAGGTCGGTTCCTCAAAGGTCAAGGTCATACTTAGAGGTCAAAGGTCAAAAAAGGGGCCTTTTTTCGTATTTGGTCAATAACTTTCTAATTTTGAAATGGATTTTAAAATTTCTTGGCATAATTATTAACAATCATGAGACGATGTGTGGTGCACATGAGGCAGGTCGGTACCTTAAAGGTCAAGGTCATACTTAGAGGTCAAAGGTCAAAAAGTGGGCCTTTTTTTCGTATTTGGTCAATAACTTTCTTATTTTGAGATGGATTTTGAAATCACATGGCAGAAATGTGAACCAATATAAGGCAATGTGTTGCGGGCATGACCCAGGTTGGTACCTCAAAGGTCAAGGTCATACTTAGAGGTCAAAGGTAAAAAAAAGGGCCTTTTTTCGGGTTTTGTCAATAACTTGCCTATTTTTAGCTCAACGTCACGTAGTGACGAGGTGAGCTTTTGGGATCACTTTTTGTCCGTCGTCCATCGTGCGTGCGTCCGTGCGTGCGTCCGTAAACAATTTCTTTAAACGACATCTCCTCCTAAACCACTGATCGGATTTTGACCAAACTTCACAGGAATGATCCTTAGGTGGTCCCCTTTCAAAGTTGTTCAAATGGTTCCGGTCCGTTGCACATCTAGGTCACAGGAGCCAAAAATAGATTTTTTTCACCAAAAACTTAAAAAATCTTCTTCTCTGAAACCACAAGGCCCAGGTCTTTGATATTTGGTATGAAGCTTCATCTAGTGGACCCCTACCAAGATTGTTCAAATTATAGTGCTGGGGCCAAAAATGCCCCCGCCCTGGGGCCCTTTGGTTTTACATAGGCTTATATAGGGAAAATCTTTAAAAATCTTCTCCTCTGAAACCACAAGGCCCAGGTCTTTGATATTTGGTATGAAGCTTCATCTAGTGGACCCCTACCAAGATTGTTCAAATTATAGTGCTGGGGCCAAAAATGCCCCCGCCCCGGGGCCCTTTGGTTTTACATAGGCTTATATAGGGAAAATCTTTAAAAATCTTCTTCTCTGAAACCACAAGGCCCAGGACTTTGATATTTGGTATGAAGCTTCATCAAGTGGACCCCTACCAAGATTGTTCAAATTTTAGTGCTGGGACAAAAAATGCCCCCGCCACGGGGCCCTTTGGTTTTACATTGGCTTATATAGGGAAAATCTTTAAAAATCTTCTTCTCTGAAACCACAAGGCCCAGGTCTTTGATATTTGGTATGAAGCTTCATCTAGTGGACCCCTACCAAGATTATTAGCTCACCTGAGCCGAAGGCTCATGTGAGGTATTAGTATACCACGAGCCGGCGTCCGTCGTCCGTCGTCGTCCGTCGTCCACACTTTCAAAGAAGTATATCTCCGGAACCAGTGGGCCAATCTTGATCAAATTTCATGTGAAGCATTATCAGGTAGGGGGAAAGGCTGCATACTGTTTTCGGGCAGATCGGATTGGAACTCTGGTTGCCATGGCAACAAATAGCTCCCATAGACTTAACATAGGAAAAAGTTTGTCATCACTCTAGCTCCGTCAATTTTTTTCTGATTGTCTTCATTCTTGCAGATAACGAGGGCAGGCATGAAATCTCGATCAAGTTCGATTTTGGGCTGAATCGGATTATTCACTCAGGAGTTACGTGCCCTTGAGCCTTCTTAACATAGGAAAAAGCTTGTCATCACTCTAGCTCCGTCAATTTTTTTCTGATCGACTTCATTCTTGCAGATAACGAGGACAGGCATGAAATCTCGATCAAGTTCTATTTTGGGCTGAATCGGATTATTCACTCAGGAGTTACTTGCCCTTGAGCGTTGAAAAAATTGCCTATTGACGTAACATGGGGAGAATGTTGTCATCACCGTAGCTGCTTCAATTATTTTCAGATTGGCTTTATTCTTGCAGATAACCAGCACAGCCATGAAATCTCGGTCAAGTTCAATAACTGGCAGAATCGGATCATTCACTTAGGAGTTACCTGCCCTTGTGTGTTTTTGCATTAGGGTTAATGGGAATTTCAAAAATGTATATCTTAAAGACTACTTGGCCAACTTTGATCAAATTTCATGTGTCGCATTATTGGGCAAGTGGAAAGGCTTCATTAGGTTTTCAGGCAGATCTGAGTGGAACTCTGGTTGCCATGGCAACATCTAGCTCCCATAGACTTCACATAGGAAAAAGCTTGTCATCACTCTAGCTCCGTCAATTTTTTTCTGATCGACTTCATTCTTGCAGATAACCAGAACAGGCATAAAATCTCGGTCAAGTTCGATTTTGGGCCGAATCAGATAATTCACTCAAGAGTTACGTCCCCTTGAGCGCCCGAAAAATTGCCTATCGACTTAACATGGGGAAAATGTTGTCATCACTGTAGCTGCTTCAATTTTGTTCGGATTGGCTTCATTCTTACAGATAACCAGCACAGCCATGAAATCTCGGTCAAGTTCGATAATTGGCAGAATCGGATCATACACTTAGGAGTTACCTGCCCTTGTGCATTTTTGCATAAGGGTTAATGTGAATTTCAAAAATGTATATCTTGAAGACTACTTGGCCGACTTTGATCAAATTTCATGTGTAACATTATTGGGCAAGTGGAAAGACTGCATAAGGTTTTCATGCAGATCTGAGTGGAACTCTGGTTACCATGGCAACATATAGCTCCCATAGACTTAACATAGGAAAAAGCTTGTCATCACTCTAGCTCTGTCAATTTTTTTCTGATCGACTTCATTCTAGCAGATAATAAGGACAGGCATAAAATCTCGGTTGAGTTCAATTTTGGGCAGAATCGGAATATTGACCTCGGAGTTACGTGACCTTGAGCGACAAAAAATTTGCCCATAGACTTAACATAGGGAAAATGTTGTGACTACGATAGCGACTTGAATTTTTTTCAGATCAGCTTCAAACTTGCAGGTAACGAGGACAGACATAAAATCTCGGTTAAGTTCGATTTTGGGCCGAATCGGATTATTTGCCTTGGAGTTACCTGCCCTTGAGCATGAAAAAATACGTTGTGACCACGATAGCAACTTTATTTTTATTCAGATCAGCTTCAAACTTGCAGGTAACGAGGACAGGCATAAAATCCCGGTTAAGTTCGATTTTGGGCAGAATCGGAATATTGACCTCGGAGTTACGTGACCTTGAGCGACAAAAAATTTGCCCGTAGACTTAACATAGGGAAAATGTTGTGACTACGATAGCGACTTGAATTTTTTTCAGATCAGCTTCAAACTTGCAGGTAACGAGGACAGACATAAAATCTCGGTTAAGTTAGATTTTGGGCCGAATCGGATTATTTGCCTTGGAGTTACCTGCCCTTGAGCATAAAATAATACGTTGTGACCACGATAGCAACTTTATTTTTATTCAGATCAGCTTCAAACTTGCAGGTAACGTGGACAGGCATAAAATCTTAGTTAAGTTCGTATCAGAATATTGACCTCGGAGTTACGTGACCTTGAGCGACAAAAAATTTGCCCATAGACTTAACATAGGGAAAATGTTGTGACTACGATAGCGACTTGAATTTTTTTCAGATCAGCTTCAAACTTGCAGGTAACGAGGACAGACATAAAATCTCGGTTAAGTTCGATTTTGGGCCGAATCGGATTATTTGCCTTGGAGTTACCTGCCCTTGAGCATGAAAAAATACGTTGTGACCACGATAGCAACTTTATTTTTATTCAGATCAGCTTCAAACTTGCAGGTAACGAGGACAGGCATAAAATCCCGGTTAAGTTCGATTTTGGGCAGAATCGGAATATTGACCTCGGAGTTACGTGACCTTGAGCGACAAAAAATTTGCCCGTAGACTTAACATAGGGAAAATGTTGTGACTACGATAGCGACTTGAATTTTTAGCTCACCAGAGCCGAAGGCTCCGGGGGAGCTTATAGGATAGGCATTTGTTCGTCGTCGTCGGCGTCGGCGTCGTCGTCGTCGTCGTCGTCGTCGTCTGCGTCGTCGTCAACACTTTCAAACGACATCTCTTCTGAAGCCACTGGGCCGATTGAGTCCAAATTTCATCTGTAGCATCCTTGGGCTGGGGGATTGAAAGTTTGTGTTTTTTATGAAAATTGGCCCATTAGTTTGGTTGCTATAGCAACTTAGAGCTCCCATAGACTTATAATGGGGAAAATTGAAAAATGGCATTAACTGCCAAGCCTTTGCAGATATTGGAACAAAACTTTCATAGAAATGTTCCTTAAGCAATCTAGTATCTACCATATGATTTTAGGCCTACTGCTCAATTTTAATGGTTGCCATGGAAACCAAAATGCAAAAAATAGAAAAAAAATACTTAAAAAATCATCTCCTCAGAAACCGTATGCTCTATGAGGCTGAAAGTTTATGGAAATATTCACCATATTTGCCTTTACAGGTTTTGTGT
This sequence comes from Lucinisca nassula, assembly GCA_963580285.1. Lineage (NCBI taxonomy): Eukaryota > Metazoa > Mollusca > Bivalvia > Lucinida > Lucinidae > Lucinisca > Lucinisca nassula. The sequence goes on from OY757022.1 coordinate 133,159,112, forward strand.
TTTTTATGAACTTCGGCTCTTTAGTTTGGTTGCTATGGCAACTTAGATTTTCCATAGACTTATAATGGGGAAAATTAAAAAATGGCATTAACTACAAAACCTTTGCAGATATTTTGACAAAACTTTCATAGAAATGTTCCTTTAGTAAACTTCTCTCAGCCATATGCTGTTATGTCAGCCTGGGGGTCCAGTAGATTGTGCCGGGGCCATGCCCCGCCCCCAGTACTTCATAAAATGACTTATATCTCAGAAACCTTACAGATCCCCACCCCTAAACCATATATATTCTTGTTCCTATTGATAAGACGCATTCAGTGACACCAACCTGGAGGTCCTCCGGGATGTGCCGAGGCCATGCCCCACCCCCTCCACTTCATAAAAGGCCCAATATCTCGGAAACCATTCAGATCCCCACCCCTGAACCCTATATACTCTTGTTCCTTATGATAAGACGCATTCAGTGACATCAAACTGGGGGTCCCCCGGGATGCGCCGGGGCCATGTCCCGCCCCTCCATTTCATAAAAGGCCCAATATCTCGGATACCTTACAGATCCCCACCCCTAAACCATATATATTCTTGCTCCTTATGATAAGACGCATTCATTGACCCCAAATTGGTGGTCTTCTGGGGTGCGCCGGAGCCATGCCCCACCCCTTCACTTCACAAAAGGCCATATATCTCAGAAACTGTTCAGATCCCCACCCCTAAACCATATATGTTCTCGTTCATTATGATGAGACACATTCAGTGACACCAACCTGGGGGTCCCCAGGGATGTGCTGGGGCCATGCCCCACCCCCTCCATTTCATAATATCACAATATCTCGGAAACCTTACTGATCCCCACCCCTAAACCATATATATTCTTGTACCTTATGATAAGACACTTTCATTGACACCAACCTGGGGGTCTCCCTGGGCCTTGCCCCACCCCTGCACTTCACAAAAGACCTTATATCTCAGAAACTGTTCAGAGCCCCACCCCTAAACCATATATATTCATCTTCCTTATGATAAGGCACATTCATTGACACCAGCTTGTGAGTCCCCGGGGCATGCCCGGGCCTTGCTCCACGGCTTGACTTCATTAAAAGCCACATATCTCAGAAATAGTTCAGATCCCCACCCCTAAACCAAATATATTCTTGTTCCTTATGATAAGACTCATTCAGTCACACCAACTTGGGGGTCTCTTTGTGCTGAGGCAATGTGCCCTGCCCTTCCACTTCATAAAAGGCCATATATTTCAGAAACCATTAAATCCCCACCCCATATTCATATATGTTCTTGTTCCTTATTATTAGCACACCTACTGTAGGGGTGTCCGCAGGGGCCAGTCCTCTCCTTTCCACTTCATGAAAGGATATCTTGGAAACCGTTCAGATTCCCACCCCTAAACCATATATATACTTGGTCCTTATGATGAGACACATTTAGGGACAACAATCTTGGGCTTTCCTGGGAACGACAGGGCATGCTCCAACCCCTCCACTTATATCTCCAGCCATGCAGATCCCCACTGCTAAACCATATATATTCTTGTTCTTTGTGATAAGACACATTTAGTGATACCAACCAGGGCTCCATTGGGTCCATGCCCTACCCCCTCTACTTCATAAAAGGCCTAATGTTTCATATACTGAGTCCACATGGATGCTCATTTGGATATGGGGGTTCATTTGGCAGATTAAAATGATATCATGTTAAAATACATGGCTGCAATTTGGCAGTGCCCACCTGCTCTGGTGAGCATAGTGGCCCATGGGCCTCTTGTTTTCAGATCAGCTTCAAACTTGCAGGTAACGAGGACAGACATAAAATCTCGGTTAAGTTAGATTTTGGGCCGAATCGGATTATTTGCCTTGGAGTTACCTGCCCTTGAGCATAAAATAATACGTTGTGACCACGATAGCAACTTTATTTTTATTCAGATCAGCTTCAAACTTGCAGGTAACGTGGACAGGCATAAAATCTTAGTTAAGTTCGTATCAGAATATTGACCATGAGCGACAAAAAATTTGCCCATAGACTTAATTAGGGAAAATGTTGCGACTACGATAGCGACTTGAATTTTTTTAAGAATAGCTTCAAACTTGCAGGTAACGAGGACAGACATAAAATCTTGGTTAAGTTCGATTTTGGGCCGAATCGGAATATTGACCTCGGAGTTACGTGACCTTGAGAGACAAAAATATTTGCCCATAGACTTAACGTAGGGAAAATGTTGAGACAGAAATAGCGACTTGAATTTTTAGCTCACCTGAGCCAAAGGCTCCAGTGAGCTGATAGTATACCAAGGCTCCGGAGTCCGTCGTCTGTCGTCCGTCCATCCGTAGTCCACACTTTCAATGAAGCATATCTCAGAAGGCAGTTGACCAATCTTGTTTAAATTTTATGTGTAGCACCATTGGGCAAGGGGAAAGGCTACATTAGGTTTTGGAGCTAGTCTGGTTCATTTGTTCCTTCATTCTTCTTTCTCTCCATATAGAGATAATAATAATAACGGGCCTCCGTGGCCTAGTGGATAAGAGCGCTGACTCTTAGTCATTAGGTCTCTCACCGCCGTAGGTTCGAGCCTCGCTCGGGCCACGTGTGAGACGCCAAGTTCTGCAACGGAAGGTCAGGTGGTTTTTCTCCGGGTACTCCGGTTTTCGCCCACCTCTGATTAACGATCAGCTCGATATGAGTGAAATAATCTTGAAAGGGCCGTAAAACCCAAACCAAAAAAAAAAAAAAAAAATATATATAGAGATAATAGACCAATGTTAAATTTTTAATCAAAGATTTCTCAGAAACTATAAAAGCTAGAAGCATCAAATTTGGTATTCAATAGAATAATGATGACTTATTTTGTGTAAGAGACATTGGGCTTTCTCAGCTTATTTGTTCATCTGTTCTTTCATTCTTCTTTCTCTCCATTTTGACCAATGTTAAATTTTCGTCAAAGATTTCTCAGGAACTATAGAAGCTAGAAGTCTCAAACTTGGAATGCAATGCAATAATGATGACTTATATCCTGTAAGGGTCAATGGGCTGGATTCTATTAGCAGATTTAGTAGTCAAGTCTGTGAATTGTTAAAACTTAAGTTCCTCAGGTGAGCGGTTTAGGCTCATTGAGCCTCTTGTTCAAATTATAGTGCTGGGGCAAAAAAATGCCCCCGCCCTGGGGCCCTTTGGTTTTACATAGGCTTATATAGGGAAAATCTTTAAAAATCTTCTTCTGAAACCACAAGGCCCAGGACTTTGATATTTGGTATGAAGCTTCATCTAGTGGACCCCTACCAAGATTGTTCAAATTATAGTGCTGGGACAAAAAATGCCCCCGCCACGGGGCCCTTGGGTTTTACATTGGCTTATATAGGGAAAATCTTTAAAAATCTTCTTCTCTGAAACCACAAGTCCCAGGTCTTTGATATTTGGTATGAAGCTTCATCTAGTGGACCCCTACCAAGATTGTTCAAATCATAGTGCTTGGGCCAAAAATGCCCCCGCCCCGGGGCCACTTGGTTTTACATAGGCTTATATAGGGAAAATCTTTAAAAAATTTCTTCTCTGAAACCACAAGGCCCAGGACTTTGATATTTGGTATGTAGCTTCATCTAGTGGACCTCTACCAAGATTGTTCAAATTTTAGTGCTGGGACAAAAAATGCCCCCGCCACGGGGCCCTTTGGTTTTACATTGGCTTATATAGGGAAAATCTTTAAAAATCTTCTTCTCTGAAACCACAAGGCCCAGGTCTTTGATATTTGGTATGAAGCTTCATCAAGTGGACCCCTACCAAAATTGTTAAAATTATAATGCTGGAGCCAAAAATGCCCCCGCCCCGGGGCCCTTTGGTTTTACATAGGCTTATATAGGGAAAACCTTTAAAAATCTTCTTCTCTGGGCCCAGGTCTTTGATATTTGGTATGAAGCTTCATCTAGTGGACCCCCTACCAAGATTGTTCAAATTATAGTGCTGGGGCCAAAAATGCCCCCGCCCGGGCCCCTTTGGTTTTCCATAGGCTTATATAGGGAAAATCTTTAAAAATCTTCTTCTCTGAAACCACAAGGCCCAGGACTTTGATATTTGGTATGAAGCTTCATCTAGTGGACCCCTACCAAGATTGTTCAAATTATAGTGCTGGGGCAAAAAATGCCCCCGTCCCGGGGCCCTTTGGTTTTCCATAGGCTTATATAGGGAAAATCTTTAAAAATCTTCTTCTCTGAAACCGCTAGGCCCAGGTCTTTGATATTTGATGTGTAGCTTCATCTAGTGGACCTTTGCCAAAATTGTTCAAATTATAGCCTTTGTTGATGTTTGGTATGTAGCTTCACCTTTAAGACCTCCCTCAACATTATGCACATTAAAGCCCTGGGGCCAATAATGGCCCTCTCTGGGGCCCACTTGTTACACTATGGATCAGGTGAGCGATCCAGGGCCATCATGGCCCTCTTGTTAAATAGAATTTGAAGTTACTTGGCAAACATGTTAACTATCATGGGACGATGTGTTGCATGCATGATAAAGTTTGGTACCTAAAATGTCAAGGTCATACATAGAGGTCAAAGGTAAAAAGGGGCCTTTTTTCGTGTTCGGTCAATAACTTTCTTATTTTTAGATGGATTTTGAAATTGCTAGGCAGAAATGTTAACCACCAGGAGATGATGTGTTGCACGCATGACCCAGTTTAATACCTGAAAGGTCAAGGTCATACATAGAGGTTAAAGGTAAAAAAAGGGCCTTTTTTTGTGTTCTGTCAATAACTTTCTTATTATGCCCCCAACTTTGAAAAAGTTTGAGGAGCATATTGGTTCTGGTTCGTTCGTCCGTCCATTACACTTTTGATGCATAGCATAACTAAAGAACCATGTATGCTAGGGTTTTGAAATTTCATATATGGATTCCTCATGGAAAATTAGCTGACGCGTATTTTTTTGCTCGTCCGGATTATGCCCCCTTCAAGAGTTATTGCCCTTTGAATTTTTTTTTTTAATAAAATCTTGTCAGCAAGATATCTCAAAAACTATTGGAGCTAGAGCCTTGAAAGTTGGTGATTATATTGATGGTGATGAGTAGATGAACTGTTTAACTTTTGACAAAATTCCGAAAAATACTTTGTGAGTTATGGCCCTTTGTCATTTTGGTAATTTGTGCCCATTGTAATGTATGCTAAAAGTGATGCATAGCATAACTTTAGAACCATGTATGCTAGGGTTTTGAAATTTCATATATGGATTCCTCATGGAAAATTAGCTGACACATATTTTTTTCTCGTCCGGCATATGCCCCTTTCAAGAGTTATTGCCCTTTGAAATTTTTTTAATAAAACTTGTCAGCAAGATATCTCAAAAACTATTGGAGCTAGAGCCTTGAAAGTTGGTGAATAGATTGTTGGTGATGAGTAGATGAATTGATTAACTTATGACAAAATTCTGAAAAATACTTTGTGAGTTATAGCCCTTTGTCATTTTGGTAATTTGTGCCCATTGTAATGTATGCTAAAAGTGATGCATAGCATAACTTTAGAACTGTGTATGCTATAATTTTGAAATTTCATATATGCATTTCTGATGGAAAATAAGCTGACGCGTATTTTTTTTCTCATCAGGATTATGCCCCTTTCAAGAGTTATTGCCCTTTGATTTTTTTTTAATAAAATCTTGTCAGCAAGATATCTCAAAAATATTGGAGCTAGAGGCTTGAAAGTTGGTGAATATATTGGTGGTGATGAGTAGATGAACTGATAAACTTTTGACAAAATTCCAAAAAATACTTTGTGAGTTATGGCCCTTTGTCATTTTGGTAATTTGTGCCCATTGTAATGTATGCTAAAAGTGATGCATAGCATAACTTTAGAACCATGTATGCTAGGGTTTTGAGATTTCATATATGGGTTCCTCATCAAAAATTAGCTGACGGGTATTTTTTTTCTCGTCCAGATTGTGCCCCTTTCAAGAGTTATTGCCCTTTGAAATTTTTTTAATAAAATCTTGTCAGCCAAATATCTCAAACACTATTGGAGCTAGAGCCTTGAAAGTTGTTGAGTATATTGGTGGTGATGAGTATATGAACTGATAAACTTTTGACAAAATTCCGAAAAATACTTTGCGAGTTATGGCCCTTTGTCATTTTGGTAATTTGTGCCCATTGTAATGAATCCTAAAAGTGATGCATAGCATAACTTTAGAACTGTGTATGCTATGGTTTTGAAATTTCATATATGGATTCCTCATGGAAAATAAGCTGACACGTATTTTTTTCTCATCCGGATTATGCCCCTTTCAAGAGTTATTGCCCTTTGAATTTTTTTTAATAAAATCTTGTCAGCAAGATATCTCAAAAACTGTTGGAGCTAGAGGCTTGAAAGTTGGACCATGAGTCATGTGCAAGACCAAGGTCCATACCTCCAATGTCAAGGTCATACCTAGAGGTCAAAGGTAAAAAAAAGGATGGTCAATAACTTCCTTATTCTTTGATGGATTATGAAATTACTTGGCAGAAATGTTAACCATCATGAGACGATGTGTTGTACCGCAAAGGTCAAGGCCATACTTAGAGGTCAAAGGTAAAAAAGTGCTTTTTTTGTTTACGGCCAATAACTTTTTTATTTTTCTATGATTATTTTTAAAGTTACTATGCAGAAATGTTCATCTTCATTAGATGATGTGTTGCACACAAGACCCAGCTCAATACCTCCAATGTCAAAAACGGGGGGAGACATCTGTGTTTTTGTAGAAAAACAAATTCTAGTTTTTCTTATTTTTACTCCAAGACGGTTCTAACAAGCACCCAAGACCTACGTTTGGAGCAGAAATAAGGAAAATATCACAAATTTTCATCAGAAAGAATACCTTTTTTGAGGTTCGAAAAATGCACTATATCACACAAATGTGTTATCGTAATGCAATGTTGGTTTATTTTCAGTGGTTCACTCAAACTTGTTCTGGAGACAGAACCTAGGGATTTAACCTTTACCACTCTCTAGGCTAATCCAGAAGACAACAAATTGTTGATATTTTTCTCTTTTTTTTCCAGGAAAGAGGAATTGACACCGCATGCAAATTGTCTCCATAGAGACAATTTGCATGAGATGTCAAAACCTGTTTTCTGGAAAAAATTAGAAAAAAAATTGAAAGCAAATACCCAGCATGCAGGCAGAGCATGAATTTCATAGCTTAAGATAACAAATATTAAGGGATTCCAAATTGCCTAAATCGTTCTGCTCCGTTAAACAAAATGGCCACCAGAGCTAAAAATAGAAAACCTTTCAATGACATCTCCTAGGCAAATGGCCCAATTTGAAAATAATTTCACAGGAATGTTCCTTGAGTGACCCTCTTTCAAAATTGCCTAAATAGTTACGCTACCTTAAATAAAATGGCCGCCAGAGCTAAAAATAGAAAAAAACGTTTAAATAACATCTCCTCCTAGGCAAATTGCCCTGTTTGAAAATAATTTCACAGGAATGTTCCTTGAGTGACCCTCTTTTAAAATTGTTTAAATCGTTCCACTCCGTTAAATAAAATGGCCGCCAGAGCTAAAAATAGAAAAACCTTTAAAATGACATCTCCTCCTAGGCAAATGGCTCAATTTGAAAATAATTTCACAGGAATGTTCCTTGAGTGACCCTCTTTCAAAATTGCCTAAATCGTTACGCTCCGTTAAATAAAATGGCCACCAGAGCTAAAAATAGAAAAACCTTTAAATGACATCTCCTCCTAGGCAAATGACCAGATTTGAAAAAAGAATTTCACAGGAATGTTCCTTGAGTGCCCCTCTTTCAAAATTGCCAAAATTGTTCTGCTCCGTTAAACAAAATGGCCACCAGAGCAAAAAATAGAAAAACCTTTAAATGACATCTCCTCCTAGGCAAATGGCCTGATTTGAAAATAATTTCACAGGAATGTTTCTTGAGTGACCCTCTTTCAAAATTGCCTAAATCGTTCCATTCCGTTAAACAAAATGGCCACCAGAGCTAAAAATAGAAAAACCTTTAAATGACATCTCCTCCTACTCCTAGGCTAATTGCCCTATTTAAGAATAATTTCAAAGGAATGTTCCTTGAGTGACCCTCTTTCAAAACTGCCTAAATCGTTCCACTCCGTTAAACAAAATGGCCACCAGAGCTAAAAATAGAAAAACCTTTAAATGACATTTTCTCCTAGGCAAATGGCCCGATTTGAAAATAATTTCCCAGGAATGTTCCTTGAGTGACCCTCTTTCAACATTTCCTAAACTGTTCTGCTCTGTTAAACAAAATGGACACCAGAGCTAAAAAAAGATAAACCTTCAAATTCCACTACAATGAAAAATAGCCTCCAAAGATACAAGTCTTTGGTCTACATCTCCTTAAAGCAGTGGATCCTTCATTTCCATAAGCTTTGAAACATCTTAGATTCAGGTGAGCTATTCAGGGCCATCATGGCCCTCTTGTTAACACAAGCATCCATTTTTTTTACCTTGATCTACATTTCATGGTTCTCTGACTTGGTAAAATATTGTGTCAACCCTGGGGTTCACCGTTATGAAAGAGTCCATTTCCAAAAAACTATTAGAGACTCATTAATGATACTCTGTACAAACTTGCATCTTGGGATGGCAACTTTAATGCAAACATCCATGTTTGACCTTGACCTACATTTCATAGTTCACTGACTTTGTAAAATATTACATCAACTCTAGCATTCACCTCCATTTCTTAAGAACTAATAGAGCTTTATTAAGGATACTTGGTACAAGCTTGCTCGAGGAGTGGAAACTTTTATACATGCATCCAGCTTTGAATTTTACCTAGACTTTATGGTTCACTGACTTTGTAAACTAATCTGTCATTGCTGAGGAAAAGGGATATCATATGACATTTACAACACATTTTATTTGTGATTTTTTAACAAAAATGTCAATATTCTGCCATTAGTAAACGCAATGTCACTAAGAACATCCTACATGTAATGTTATGGAGTGTATCCAACTAATTGGCATATTTAATCCACTAGTGGATTATCTAATTTAATACATGGCATTATTACATTCTCAGTTGTGACATCACATGATAATGTAAAGTTCAGAATGAATGAATAAATAAATAAAGTAAATAACTAAAAATGCTGCAGAATAAATAAATAAATAAATAAATAAATAAATAAATAAATAAATAAATAAACTGATAAATAGCAATTAAGGAGATCATTGGATTTTAACGCAAAAAAAAAACAAACAGACACTGAATGGTATTTTCAAATTTTATTTAATAACACTTTATTACATTATCTAATATGCCATAATTACTCTAAACATTGGGACACTAATCCCTGACCTGAACAGTCTAGATCCTGATCAGACTGCTTCTAAAGGAGGAGTCTGATCAGGATCTCAACTGTTTGCCATTCTGCCATCTTTTGTCAACACATTGACCAATCAGAATGTCAATTTGCACACATGTGTTCATTAAGCCCTTCCATTTTGATAACACACCAATGTGACAAAGTCCATTCTTTCATTCACCATATTTGCATTATTTGCTGGCTCCCAGCTTGCACATTGTCAATATTGGAAAAACAGGTAACCAGACTTGAATGGTCAGGGGGGGTCTGGTTACCTGTTTTTCCAACACTAATAACCTTCAGACTAGGAACCAGCAGATAATGCAAATAAGGTCAATATCTGCAAACTGGTGAATATTTTTCTTATTTATGCTCCAAAATTAAGTTGTTGCTGCTCAGTCAGAACCGCCTCATTGAAGTGGTTCTAATGAGCACCAACAACCTATGTCTTAGAGCAGAATTAAGCAAAATAATGAATACCCCCATGTAAACCCCAGTTTTCTCTATATAAAGTGGAGTTTAGAGAGGAGTTGATCAGTTCACTGTAGAGACTTGTTATCATGGGGCCAGTTGTTCAAAACTAACGGCGTCGTTAGTTAACGTATCGTTAAAACTTTGATCATTAAATAAGGCAAATATGATGAGATTTTTGCTGAAAAAATGTGAGCAGCTTTTGCAGACGCAAAAGCTGCTCACATTTTTTCAGCAAAAATACCAAAATTTACGATATTGTACTTGCTAGAAGAGTTACAATATGACCACTAATGAGCTCGTTAAGCTAACGATGCTTTGAACAACTGGCCCATGATCTTTTCATGGGATGTGGGCAGTTTGAGCTAGGTAGTGTGTCTTCCTATACTTCATCATCATCACGCTATTAACACCCCCTTACACCCCACTTTATATAGAGAAAACTAGGGTTTAGTGGGGTATACATTATTTTCTTTATTTCTGCTCCGAGAAATAGGCTGTTGGTACTCGTTAGAACTGCCTCAATGAGGCGGTTCTAACGAGCACCCACAACCTATGTTTTGAGTAAAAGTAAGAAAATTATCACAGATTTTCATCAGAAAAGTAGCCATTTTGGAGATGTGAAAAAATGCACTCTGTTGCACGCGTGTGTTATCGTAATGATGGTGCAGTTTATATTATAATTTTCTCTTGGATCACTGAGCCCATTTTAGTATTTTTTGAAGAAAAAAAAATACCACTGCTCATGGATGCTGGAGCCAGTCCCTGTAGCTCAGTCAGATGCACAGCTGGCTGATGATCAAGTGGACACAGGCTCAATACCTGCTAGGTTGGTAACATTTGTTAATGGAGATTGATCTGATCATGAAAAATTTTCTTAGGTAATTTTTTCCCTTTGGCTGATTCAAGAAGGCAGTTGTCATTTTCTGGTGAAAGAATGTGCATTCTTGCATAAATACCTATGCCCATGGCTGTTTGAAGCCATTGTCAAATGGACCGAAAGCCTTGCTCAAACAGCACAAATCATGTTCAAATCATGACATTCGCGTGCTCTTTGAACATAGATTTTGAGCTTTTGATATCACAAGACTGGCCTTGCTTTGTTTACGTTACGTTGAGCGACGTAATGTTATCGCCCTGAACGTAGCGTTTTAGAGTTCTATGATGACGTCACTGCATGACAACTTCATTGTAAACAACATTCTGAGCTGGCTGCCATTTTGGTTTGCCTATCCATTTGAAGAGTTTATATGGAATTTATATGGACCTTTTGGGCGATTTCGTCGAAATTTACTGTCGGATTCGTAAGTTATGCAAGAACAACTATCATTCATGGTTATTTCATTGCATTAACATTTGCCGGTGTCATATAATATTTTGACCCGCCTAAAAAGTGACCCGCGGGTCATAATATTATGACCCACGGGTCAATATATTATTATAATATTTTGACCCCCCCTATAATATTTTGACCCCCCTCCCTAATAATAATAAATGACCAACCCTTTCTATTTGTAATTAGTGTACTGGTATTTGAGTTCACACAGTTAAATTAAAACTTAAATTGCTTTATATGGCTAGAAATAGACTATATTCAGTGAGGTTCAGTATGTGGGAGGGGTTGTTACTTAATGACTTGAAATTGGCGGGGGGGGGGGGGGGGGTCAAATTATTATAGCTATAATAAAATGACCCACCCTTACTATTTGTAATTAGTGTACTGGTAGTTGAGTTCATACAGTTAAATTAAAACTTATATTGCTTTATATGGCTAGAAATAGACTATATTCAGTAAGGTTCAGTATGTGGGAGGGGTTGTTACTTAATGACTTGAAATTGGGGGGAGGGTAAAATTATTATAGTTATTGATATACTGACATTTGAGTTCACTCAATAGATTAAACTTTTAATTGAATCAGATGGCTTGTAATACACTAGATTCAGTAAGGTTCAGTATGTGGGAGGGGTTGTAACTTAATGACCTTAAATGGGGGGGGGGGGTCAAATTATTATAGCTATAATATTATGACCCACCCTTATTATCTGTTATTGATATATTGGTATTTGAGTTCATTCAATTAATTAAACTTTTCATTGAATTAGATGGATTGTAATACACTAGATTCAGTAAGGTTCACTGGTTCAGTATGTTGGAGGGATTGTAACTTAATGACTTTAAATGGTGGGGGGGAGGGGGTCAAATTATTATAGCTATAATAATATGACCCACCCTTACTATTTGTAATTAGTGTACTGGTATTTGAGTTCACACTGTTAAATTAAAACTTAAATTGCTTTATATGGCTAGAAATAGACTAGATTCAGTAAGGTTCAGTATGTGGGAGGGGTTGTTACTTAATGACTTGAAATTGAGGGGGGGTCAAATTATTATAGCTATAATAAAATGACCCACCCTAATTATCTGTTATTGATATACTGGTATTTGAGTTCACTAAAAAAAATTAAACTTTTAAAGCTGCTGGCCCACGGCTCAATATTGAAAATATATATTTTTTTAAAAATCGCCTAAAACAGCTTATTGTGGAAGGAAATATAAAAAAATAACGATCCAATGTTGAAATCTTAAGAAATTTTCCGTATATTTGTAATTAAATGGCAGCAACACCCATTTCAAAAGAGAATATTATTCTGCATTAATTTTGTCAAATGTGAAATAATCTGTTGATATTATTGTCCAGTACTATTATTTTGATCCATTTCCTTAGTTGAAAAAAGATATGTATTGGGGGGGGGGGGGGGGGTCATTTTATTATAGCTATAATATTTTGACCCCCCTACCCATGTTGTCAGATCTGCAATAGACACCTTGCAATACCCATTTCTTATCTTGTCAATACATGTACCTATTTATCTGATTTATTTTGCTGAAGTTTTAGGGGCAGGTCAAAATATTATAGGGGGGGGGGGGGGGTTAAAATATTACTGTAATATATTGACCCGCGGGTCAAAATATTACACGGGTCAAAATATTATCTGACACCGGGTCCCTCGGAAGATATTTGAACATTCAGCCTAGCGGCCTCTTGTTCCAACAGCTTCATCAGAATCCGGCAAATGTTAATGCATGAAAAACCATGGTTGATCCCTATAATATACTCAGTCTGCTTACCATATTTACCTTAAATATTCAGAAACCTTAACTCCTTACTTATATTGTTCTAAAATTTGAACAAGTAAAATTTACTACCGAAGTTGTGCCTTAAGTTAGCCGAATAAGTGGCACAAACAGTGCAAACTTGATGAGATGCCACATTTTTTGGCATCTAATCACAGTTTACACTGTTTGTTCAGGCCCGTCTGTCTGAAAACTTATGGTAAATTATGGTATATATGTATAAAGGATATTTAATTTTTTTCAGTGTAAGATTGAATTTTATTTCACCGAATGAACACCATAACCAGTATTTTCACGAGATGCGTAGCCACAAGTGAAAATACCAGTTTTGGTGTTCATGAGTTATTTGATCTTACACTAAAAAAATCAAAATTTCTGTTTCTTACATGCTTCAAAATGGCAATATTTAGCTTCACTAATCACATCACTCACCCTCGGAGAAAACTAACTTTGTTCCTGGTCATTTCGCGGCAATTTAGTGGTGTCCAACGTATTTACTGGGTATAATATTGGGTGTAAACTGAACGTTTGCACCTGAGAAATAGTCTGGGATGGCATTTCTATGAATGGTTACTGAAATAATTGAGAGATTAGTTCCCAAAGAAGGTACAGACAAATCTTAACGTCGCACGGCAAAATACATGACATCAGCGTCGAAAATGAAGTCATTAACGTCTTCATTACGTTTGAGGGGGCTTAGAAGCAATTTTTATACAGTTCATTAATTTTCAATCATCTGACAATGGAAAAACTGACCACAGAATTAGATTTCGAGGAAAAAGTAGTCCCAAACAGTGAAAAATAAAATTGATATCAGTCACTGTTTGAAACAGTGACAATATTGTTTTAGATTTCACTGTAAAATCTCTATCATTCATTGAAAAGCATGTAAGAAATACCTGTTCAAGAAAAGTGTCATTAGTGGTCTGTAAACAAATTGGTTCAGTATGACCTAAATAGTGTTGACTAAGCTGTACAACAAACAAATAAAAAAACACTTGTTAGAGATGCCTGATGGCACATTTACTCACTGCGTGGCTCAAATAAAAATTCCCACAATCCCCAATCCCCATGGTTACAGTGGCTACAAATGACTAAGGCATTATGGGTGAAGTTGACCTAATTTTTAGAGTAATTACAGCAACAATCACAATTTAGACAAAACCTAAAATAATTGTCAGAATTATTGCTTTACTTCTGGACTGTTTATTTTTGGCTTCTTCATGCCAGATTTTGATCTGGGCATGGTTGGTACCGATACCCCATTGAGCATCTTCAGGACAACGGTCTTGAGCTCACTTCGTGTCAGGGGTCGGATCTCTCCTCCGTCTTCAAAGAGTTCATCATCACTGAAATAAAGTGGTACAGAGTCAATCAGTTCATAGTCTACATCAGGTAAACAAGTCCGTGAAAGAAACATCCCCTAAACCCCACTTTATATAGACGAAACAGGGGTTTACGGGGTATACATTATTTTTCGTATTCTGTTCCAAGACATAGGTTGTGGGTACTTGTTAGAACCACCTCAATAAGGCGGTTCTAACTAGCACCCACAACCTATGTCTGCAGTATAAATAAGAAAAATATTACGAATTTTCATCAGAAAAGTAGCCATTTTCAAGATGTGAAAAATGCACTATGTCGCATAGTCGTGTTATCGTAATGGATAAGCAGTACCCTGGATAATTGAGGAGTACCCCGGATAATTGAGGAGTACCCTGGATAATTGAGGAGTATCCTGGATAATTGAGGAGTGATAATTGAGGAATACCCTGGATAATTGAGGGGTACCCTGGATAATTGAGGAGTACCCTGGATTATTGAGGAGTATCCTGGATAATTGAGGAGTGGTAATTGAGGAATACCCTGGATAATTGAGGGGTACCCTGGATAATTGAGAAGTACTCTGGATAATTGAGAAGTACTCTGGATAATTGAGAACCCGGAAGTCCACGGATAATTGTGGAGTACCCTGGATAATTGAGGAGTACCCTGGATAATTGAGGAGTACCCTGGATAATAGAGTAGTACCCTGGATAACTGAGGACTACCCTCAATAATTGAGAACTACCCTGGATAATTGAAGGATAATTTTGCTTATTTCTTATCAAAGAAACACATTTTGCAGGTACATGTCAGAATCGCCTCATGGAGGCGATTCTAACATGTACCCACAACATGTTTAATGGAAAATCCTTATGAGGGGTATGTATTTCAAGCAGGAATGATTCGTCAAGCACTCATAATTTTATCTGTTTTAAAGCTGACCTCCAAAATATGTTCAATCGGCAACAGGTGATATGTTTCATAACTTGACTGATATTCTAGCTTTGAAAAATATATATAAAGTATTGCTCTGATAAAATTATTGAAAAGCTGAGCATAATTTTCTTGGCCCAATTGTTCAAAAACACTGTAAGCTTATTGAGTGCATTAGTTGACAAATTGTCACACACACAAAATGGTTTACAGACAACAGAAATAAAATGGCACAGACTTCACCTCCATCTTCAGAGTTCATCCAACCCCTTGGCAATAAATTTGCCCAGACCTCGGATATCTCATTTTACCCTTTCAACCCTGTACAGATATCCATGCTAACTGTGAAGATCCCGATGAGATCCCTATTTGTCAGTCTGTAAGGGGAATGGATACACCTTCAGGGGAGGCAACTCCTGCAAAAGTTTTTTGTCTTCCATGTCAATAGGGGTCAACTCTTAAAGGAAAGAAATTCTTTCCTTTAAGAGTAAACCCCTTTTTCATTGCAACCGAGCCTATAGAAAGGTGAATATCCTATTTACAAGAATGGAGGCATGTAAATTCAAAGATGGACTTCAGTCTTTGAAAACTCAGGGGTACATTACGAAAACATGCCTATATATATACAGTGTGAACTTAATCGCCGAAAAAATTAAAATTAAGATGAAAAATTGTGATATTTTTCTTATTTCTGCTCATATAAAGATTGTGGGTACTTGTTAGAACCGCCTCACTGAGGCGGTTCTAACGAGTACCCACAATCTATATTTAAGAGCAAAAATAAGAAAAATAAGGTTTACCCCTGTAAACCCCAGTTTTACTATATAAAAGTGGGGTTCAAGAGGGTCAAATTTAAATAGGCATGTTTTCGTGATGAAAAAGAGTTAATCTGAATTATCAGTACTTACATTGTGCTAGGAGTTACAATGGTGACCGGTTGGGGCTTAGTAGGGCTTACTCTGGCACCCTGCTGGGAGGCTGGGGGAGTTGGCTGTCCCTTTGCATCTTTCTTGTCTTGTTTAATGTGAGCCTCTTTCTGAATATGAAGAATGACCTTGTTATTTTCACAGTAGCAGCCTGGACTACTTTTTCTAGCCAAAAGTCATATGCTATCTATAAAATAATTCTGTAAATTACCTTGAAAAGCACTCTTTCAATTGTAAAAAGTGCTTTATTAAAGTGGTGATCTGTTTTTGTCTTGAAACTGACAATTGTGAAGTCACAGCCAGATCAAAATTGTGATGTACGATATGACTGGTCAGTTACCGTAAGTGTTTTTATAAATTATAAAATAAAAAGAAAATTTACTTTTTTCAGTGGATATCAAAAGTACTCCATCTTGTGTGTTGAAAACATATCCATTTTCACTTGTGCTTTGTTTTCAACACACTCGATGAAATATTTTTGGTATCCACCTCAAAAAAGTTAATATCCTCTATGTACGTCTCTAGCCCTATCAGGCAGCTGCTATGATGCACATTTGAAGAGTATAACTTGGAATGCTAAGTGTACTTTTCGAAAGCCTAAGCTCAGTTTTATGTCCCCATTAGCTATAGCGGGGACATATTGTTTTTGCCTTGTCTGTTAGTTTGTTGGTTTGTTGGACAACTTTAACATTTGTCATAACTTTTCAACCATTTGAGATAGAGCCTTCATATTTGGCCTGTAGGTTCCTTGTGACAAGAGCTTTACATTCACACAAAAATTTGGCCTGTGACCTTGATATGTGACCAACTTTAAATAACTTTGGTCATAACTTTTGAATGGTATGAGATAGAGCCTTCATATTTTGCATGTGGGTTCCTTGTGACAAGAGTTTTAAGCCCATACAAAAATTTTGACCTATGACCTTGTCCTTTGACCTACTTAAAAGAAAACCGGCCCCGATAGCTCAGTTGGTAGAGTGTCCGCTCCGGGGAACGGGAGGTCTCGGGTTCGATCCCGGGCCGCGACATACCAAAGTCGTTAAAAATGGTACTAGCTGCTCCTCGTTTGGCACTCAGATTTACGGGGTAGAGCTAGGACTGGTCGATCCAGTGTCAGGATAATGTGACTGGGTGTGGTATCATGTAATGTGTCTGGGACATGATACTTCAGTGAGGCAGCACTATAAACGTGAGCATTGAGCTCCCTGTCGCAACCAGACACCGTCTTGATATGACTGAAAAATTGTTGAAAGCGACGTTAAACCCGAATTCACACACACACACATACTTAAAAGAAAAAAGTAACACTGTTTATAAGTTTTGAACCACTTGAAATGGAGCCTTCATATTTGGCCTGTAGGTTCCTTGTGACAAGAGCTTCACACTCATACAAAATTTTTTACCTATGACCTTGACCTGCAACCTACTTTAAAGAAAAAAGTCAAACATTGGTCATAACTTTTGAGCCCTTTCAGATAGATCCTTCATATTTGCATGTAGGTTACTTGTGACGAGGGCTTCAAGCCCATACAAAAAAATTTAACCAGTGACCTTGACCTATGACCTACTTAAAAGAAAAACTTATCATTAGTCATAACTTTTAAACTGTTTCAGACGTGACCTTGATATTTGTCATGAAGTTCCTTGTGGCAAGGGCTTTTCACTCAAACAAAAAGATTTGACCTGTGACCTTGATCTTTGACCTACTTTAAAGAAAAAAATCATCGGTCATAACTTTTAAAACCGTTTGAGATAGAGCCTTCATATATGCATGTAGGTTCCTTGTGACAAGGGCTTCCCACTCAAACAAGCAATCTTGACCTGTGACCTTGACCTTGACCTGTGACCAACTTTGAAGAAAAAATCGACCTTTCCCAGGGACATGTTCATGTTTCAAAAACACATCTTGTTTTTTTTTGCAGTAAGTCTGTGAAACGAATATCCGCAGTGAGCCCAACTTTATAGAGAAAAAACTGGGGTAAACATTATTTATATTATTTCTGTTCCTAGACATAAGTTGTAGGTACTAGTTAGAACCATCTCAATTAGGCTGTTCTAACGAGCACCTACAACCTATTTTTAGTATAAATAAGAACAATATCACAAAGTTTCATCAGAAAAATAACGGTTTAACCTTTAACCTGCTGAATATTCAATTAAGCCACACTCATTTCTGACTTTGAACCAATCAGATTACTTGATGCAGCTTATTTCTACATATTCATAAACTGAATGTCAAACTGTGTAGATCCTGATCAGATGGCTTCTTCAGAAGCCATCTGATCTGGATCTACACTGTTTGCAAAGATAGGGCTTGTCGCCTACAGCAGGGTAAAGGTTAAGAGATATGAAAGAATGCACTATGTTGCAAAGACTTATTTTTTTTTTTTTTTTTTTTTCAGTAAGAATCTTCAAAAACTCTGATCTCTCAAAATTGTATCAAAACATACTGCATTTGGACTTGAAATAACATTTATTTGTGGGCCTTCACCTTTCAGGGCTTGGAGAAGTAGACTGGGCTGCATGATGCTTCCAAATACAGCTGAAACCGACCAAACATATGAGTACTGGTAAACAGCTTAGGTCTTAGCCTGCCCAGGCAAACTGGTTGGAATCAGACAGTTCCTTAAACCCTAGCCATTATTTTGGGCTTGAGATGTCAAAATCAGAAGGAATGTCTCCAAAATGACCTAATTAGTGTTGCTTGGGATGTAAAACCTCAGCACAAACAAACAGATTTATTTATGGTAATAAATTTTCAGCAGAATTAATTTCTCACAAATAACACTGAAATTTGTGAATTGTCAAAACAATTTGGTTTTCAGTACCCATAAGCCCTTATTGGGATACTTGCAGATAATGCAGCCCAGGGGCCAGTTGTTCAATGCATCATTAGCTTAACGAGCTTGATAGTTGTCAAATTGTTAACTGATCTAGTAATTTTGGTATAATATCTAAAATGGTTCTATTTTTGCTGAAAAAGTGTGAGCAGCTTTTGCATTTGCAAAAGCTGCTCACATTTTATCAGCAAAAATATAAGCATATTAAATGATCCAAGTTTTAATAATACGTTAACTAACAACATTGTTAGTTTTGAACAACTGGACCCTGATCAGTTTCTGCAGACATTACAAAAACTCGCCCATACAAATACATTGCCATTTTTTGGCCAAAAAATAGAAATTTTTAGATGAAAAATTGTGATATTTTTTCTTATTTCTGCTCAAAACATAGATTGCGGGTACTCGATAGAACCGCCTTGACGAGGCGATTCTATCGAGTACCCACAATCTATGTTTTTGAGCAGAAATAAGAAAAATTAGGTTTAACCCTGTAAACCCCAGTTTTACTATACAAAAGTGGGGTTTAAGGGGGTCAAAATTATATAGGCGTGTTTTTGTGATGGAATTCTGTGTCTGATCACAGTCTTTCGCCTGTAAGCAAAAGTTAAGCAATTTTTGTAATATTAATTTAACTCAATCTGACACGGCCCCCGCCCATCGGGGCCTGAAGAAATAGATGGGCTGCATGATGCTTCCACGCAGAGCTTAAACCAACCCGCAGACGAGTACTGGTAAACTGCTTAGAGGATCTAAGCCTGCCCTGGCAAAGCAGTGCGAGTCAGCCCATCCATGCTAATAAACCCTATTAGTTTCATTGGGCGCCAGGGCTGAGATGTCATGTCATCTCAAGGTCGGGTAAAAGTCCCACAAAATTGGAAGCAACGTCTCCAAAATGACCTTTACAGTGTTGACAGGGACGTTAAACCTCAAATTAAACAAACAAAACTCAACCTGACACACGTAAATTTTGAAATATAGAGTCCTGCTATATGTTGTGAGAAAGATTCTATTCTGTGAGCCTGGTTATATTTCGACTTGACAACAACCCACCTTCATTTCAATGTACTGCTTTATCTGTAGAAGTTCCATAGTTTTCTGTTCAATGATACCCATGTATTGTAGAATGTTTTTGTTCGTAACCCCCTCCTCGCTGCCCAACATCACATTGATAGTAGACGAGTCACAGTTGGCATCCTGAAAATTATGACAGCCAATACGAAAACATGCCTATACAAATACATTGTAAATTTAACCGCCAAATTCATATGAAAAATTGTGACATTTTTATCCCCCGACCGAATAGGTTCGGGGGATATAGCGATCAGCCTGGCGTCCGTCCGTCCGTCCGACGCAACCTTGTGATGGCCATAACTCCTATACCCTTTGAGATCCATTGATAGTTCTTGGTACAATTGTTCACAAGGCTGAGACGGCGTGTCATGCGCAAGAACCAGAACTCTGGATGCCCTACTTTTTAGTTATCTCCCCTTTTAATAAAATAGAATGAATACTTTGTGATGGCCATAACTCCAATACCCTTTGAGATAAATTGATGGTACCTGGCACAGTTGTTCACAAGGCTGAGGGGGTGTGTCATGCACAAGAACCACAACTCTGGCTGCCATGGTTTTTGAGTTATCTCCCCTTCCAATAAAATAGAGTGACTACCTTGTGATGGCCATAACTCCAACACCCTTTAAGATGTATTGATGATACCTGGCACAGTTGTTCACAAGGCCGAGACGGTGTGTCATGTACAAGAATCACAACTCTGGGTGCCGTGGTTTTTGAGTTATCTCCCCTTCCAATAAAATAGGGTGACTACCTTGTGATGGCCATAACTCCAATACACTTTAAGATATATTGATGATACCTGGCACAGTTGTTCACAAGGCTCAGATGGTGTGTCATGCACAAGAACCACAACTCTGGCTGCCATGGTTTTTGAGTTATCTCCCCTTCCAATAAAATAGAGTGACTACCTTGTGATGGCCATAACTCCAATACCCTTTAAGATATGTTGATGATACCTGGCACAGTTGTTCACAAGGCCGAGACGGTGTGTCTTGTACAAGAACCACAACTCTTGGTGCCATGGTTTTTGAGTTATCTCCCCTTCCAATAATATAGAATCACTACCTTGTGATGGCCACATCTCCAATACTCTTTGAGATATATTGCTGGTACTTGGTACAGTTGTACATGAGGTTAAGCAGGTGTGTCACGTGCAAGAAACACAACTCTGGGTGCCCTTGTTTTTTAATTATCTCCCCTGACAATATAACCTTTTGATGGCCATAACTCCAATACCCTTTGAGATATATTGATGGTACTTGGCACAATTGTATACAAGGTTGAGACGGCGCTTCAAGCCTAAGAACCACAATTCTGGTTTCTTATCTCTGCTCAAAATATAGATTGTGGGTACTTGTTTAGAACTGCCTCATCGAGTACCCTCAATCTATGTTTAAGAGCAGAAATAAGCAAAATAAAGTTTACCCCTGCAAACCCCAGTTTTATTTTATAAAAGTGGGATTCAAGGGGGTCAAAATTATACAGGCATATTTTCGAGATGTAAAGGCTTTTAAAAGTACCATCATGAGAAAGTCTGTCTTAGGAGTTTGTGAAAAAAAAAATCATAAAAAATACTAATTTTGGCAACATAAACTGGCCTGGCAGTCTAGAGTACCCTTCCACGTGCTGAGACTGGTAATCATATCCTGGCCTCAGTGATGACAAGGGCTGGAGACATCCTTGTGCTAACAAGACCCGCTGGAAGTTTTTGTTCATTTGTTCAAAACAAAGGATGTCATCAGAGAATGCATTGTTTAAACTGATTATTTAGAACTGTGGACACAAAACCATTCAAACTTTGATGAGCTTCATTTCATTTTGACTTGAAACATCATTCAATATATCCTAACATCCTATCAGTCAACTGCCAGACAGAAATAAATACAAAACATATGGTGGTGTACATTTCATTGCTGACTCCTGCACTGTCCAATCAAAATACTGGGTACATCTCAAATGTCAATCAGAAAGTGTTTGCCAAAATAAGACCAATCAATTGATTTATCTAGTTTTAGAATTCTTTGATGAATGACATTTGCTTGTCAAACTAACTTGATGCAAAGAGATTCATTGAAAGTTTGAACGGTTTTGTGTCCATGGGTGTAATATGGCAAATATGCTATTTTTTTTAAGAAAGAATTAGAGTAGCTTTATTTAATAAGCTACTCGCATTTTTTTCAGCAAAAATAACACCATATTAGATATCATACTTACAGTGGCCATATTGACCACTAACAAGCTTGTTTAACCCATAAGATGCCAATCACGACAATTGTCGTCTGCTTTGTCATCTGCCGGTTACTTTAAAAGTCCTTTTTTGCAAACAGTGTGGAACCAGATCAGACTGCTCCTGAAGGAGCAGTCTGATCCGGCCCCACACTGTTTGCCTGTATGCAAAAAAATATTTTTAAATACATTTGCTAGAAGATTCAGCAGACGACAGACATAAGCAGACGCCATTTTCAGATGTTGTTTTTCCCGGCAGCTAAAGGGTTATCAACCGCCCCCGCCCATAGGGGCTTGAAGAAATATATGGGCTGCACGATGCTTCCACGCAGAGCTGAATCCGGCCCGCACACTAGTACTGGTAAACAGCTTAGAGGATCTAAGCCTGTCCAGGAACCGCGGTGCGAGGCGGACCGTCCATGCTAATAAACCCTATTGGTTTCATTGGGCGACAGGGCTTGAGATGTCATTTCATCTCAATGTCGGGTAGAAGTCCCACAAAATTGGAAGCAATGTCTCCAAAATGACCTTTACAGTGTTGACGGGGACGTTAAACCTCAAATCAAACAAACAAACTAAAGGGTTATCAAACAATGCCTTGAAGAAGTAGGCCCAGGTATTTTTGCTTGAAAAATTGTGCATAGCTTATACTGATTTTTTTTTTTTTTTTGAAAATTTGCCATATTAGATGAACAAAGTTTTAATGATATCATTGATATGTTAGCTAACGACATCATTAGTTTTGAACATTTAGTCAACCCTGCCGTCCAAAGTATATCAAAAAGTTTGATTACTGCTGCCAACACAATTTAAGAGGGATGGGTATATACACCTTCATGGGAGGCATCTTGTGTAAAAGTGTTTTTGTCTCCCATGTCAATAGGGGTCAGCTCTTAAAGGAAAGAATTTGCTCCTGAGGAGCAAATTCTTTCCTTTCAAGAGTAGACCTCTTTTTCAGTGGGATAGGCCTTATAAAAAAGTGATAAAGAAGTTCCGAAAATTATTTCCCTTTGAAAAAATGGTGGGAAAATCTGCCAGGTGTTCCCATTCCCCTTAAAAATAGTGTACCTTGAAAAGCTGACTGATGCCAGTTCTGAGTTCATCAAGGACTTTACAGATCTTCTTGTTCTCGGCCTCTGCCTTGTCGGCCTCCTCACGATACTTGATACATTTCTCCTGGAAAATAATGTATGCCTCACCCTTTAGAAAATACAGTAGAACTTCAATGGCTCGAACCCCGATGGCTCGTTTACCATGGATAAGTTGAACCCATTCTTGAGTTGGCAGCAAATTCCTCCAAATACAATATAGGGATAATGTATGAGGATTTTCGTCTTTTATCTTTCAAATGTATGTTGTGTGTACTCATTAGAATCATTTCAATTGAGGCAATTCTAATGAGTACACACAATCTACATTTATAATATACATGTAGAATACCGAAAAGATATCCCACTCCTATCTCCATTATGCCTCCTGGCACGGCATTAATAGTAACCCCCGTGGCTCGAACTACCGCTGTCTCATACCCAATTTCGTGGTCCCAAAGGGCTTTGAGTCATCGATGTTCGACTGTATTGCTGATATTAAAAATCTCTGAAACTGACATTTTTCTGCCAAATACGCATGATATTTTTCTTAATTCTGCTCCAAACACTGCATGTGGGTGCTTGTTAGTACTGCCTCATTGAGGCAGTAAATGAGGCAGTACTAACAAGTACTCACAATCTGTGTTTTCTGTTTTAAGTGGGATTTACATACAGGATCTTACACGAGTGGTCATTTCACATGGTATTTATGAAACGAGCCTTTGGCGAGTTTCATAAATTTCAAATGAAATTACCACGTATGTAAGATTCTTAAATTGGATTTTTGTTGCCTTTGAATTTGATACTTTTTTTTCCACAAAAATGCATTGTTGACATGGACGTCATCATGACATTACTTAATTCCGCCAAAGTGTTATTACACGTGTGGTCATACGATATTCATTACACAACGTATCCACTGCTTATCCATGGCGTCATATGATACAGGAGCATTCATAACACAGAGCTTGTTGAGGTGATATAAACTAGAATAAAATTGTTAAGACTGAATAACCACTGAGAATGTAAACTGTGTTCGAAAATGCTGAAACATTAAGAAAACATGCCTATACAAATACATTTTAAATGTTACTGCTAAAAAACGAAAATTTACAGATGAAAAATTGTGATACATGTATTTCCCTTATTTCTGCTCAAAATATAGATTGTAGGTATATGTTAGAACTGCCTCATGGAGGCGGTTCTAACAAGTACCCACGATCTATATTTTAGAGCAGAAATAAGAAAAATACGGTTTACCCCTATAGTTTTACCATATAAAAGTGAGGTTCAAGGGGGTCAGAATTATATAGGCAGGTTTTCGTGATGTAAATGAGTTGTTTTATGAAGTAAAGGTCATCATTACATATGGTCATGCAAATGTACACAACAGCCACACTGAGGGGAAATTGAATATTATAAGTTTTTACTATATATGGGATGTGAGATGGTAAATGTTTAACCCTTTTTGTACCAAAAGGAATCTTCCTCCATAGATATGGCAGGAGTCCATTTCAAAATATAGGGGTGGCAGGTTGGGTTTTCTTCAACATTTATTTTGAAATTGGCTGAACTTTTTTGCAAACAATGTAGGCCCTGATCAGACGCCGCATTCTGCGGCATCTGATCTGGGCCTGCACTGTTTGGCAGGGTACCCGTTTAGGGGTTTCTGGTGCCAAATAGGTTAAGAACATGGTTTCTGCTTTGGACAGTTACAATTGTGTTACATGATGATGATGATGTTTTCGTGTTTAACGACGCGTCAACCCTCTTTGTGGGTCATAAGCGTCAAACGGTTAATGGTTAAACGGCATGAAGAATTATAAGGATGTTAAAAGTAAAAAGTCAGAATGATAATGTATAAAGCAATTGTGTTACAACTAAGTTGTAGTGTAGAAGATATACCTCCATTTCCTTGATCATGGCAATCCTCTGTTCTTCATGTTTCACATCATCGTCTTGGAAACGCTGTATTTCTGTTGTCATGAAGTTGATCTCATCCTCAAGGCTCTCGACAGTGTCGTTCAGTTCATTCACCTGAATATACACAAAGAGTCAATGCAATGAAAACCCTTGAAACCCAACCCAGAAAACATGTACACTCCATATTTTCCAGTTATGTGGTGTATTCATTGCTTCCAAAGGATGACCCTTTCTAGAACATATTTAACGTCACTACAGCTGGTGTCTGGGAATGTGTGGCGGCCGTAAAAAGTCTCCCTGCGCTACATCATTGTGTAGTTTATATTTTCTTGTCCTTTGAGATCATTGATTCCATTGTGGATTTTTGAAAACTTTTTAGGGCCACTGATGAGGCCTAATTGGCCGAAACTAGCTAGTCTGGCCCAGAAAACATGTACACTCCATATTTTCTAGTTCTGTGGTGTATTCATTGCTTCCAAAGGATAACCCTTTCTAGAATATAATTTATATAGAGAAAATGGCATTTTCAGGGATATGATTACTCCCCATACTTCCAAAGCCAAGATTGTGCATTTTGCGTTTAAAACAATCTCAATAAGGTGGTTCTAGCTAGCAATAACAACCTGTCTTTAAAGCATAAATAAAATATGACATACATTGTATTTTCATCAGAAAATTAAAAAAAAATGTGACAAAAGATAACCAAAAGAACAGCAACACCATTATGATAACACATCCGTGTGCTATAGAGCATTTTTAAAAACCTCAAAAAAGGTAATTTTTCTGATGAAAATTTGTGATATTTTTCTGATTTATAATCCAAACAGAGGTTTTTGGTGCTCGTTAGGACCGCCTCATTAAGGCGGTTCTAACGAGTACCCACAACCTTTGTCTTGGAGCAGAAACGATGAAAATAATGTTTACCCCCATAAACCCCAGTTTTCTCTACATGAAGTGGGGTTTGGGGGGGGGGTCTTTATTTCACTCACTTGTTCACGTGATGCACTGGGGTGGATTAAAAGAAAATAGACCTGAAGCCAGGGCCTTAAAGTAAGGTTGTGTCTGCCATGGTGGTTCTTTTCATAAGTTTTCATGACAAAGGGTTTTCCCATGTTGTACAATGGCATCTTCTATATCTGTAGAAGAAGCATTTTATAGATGAAAAGTTTTCATCACAAAAACATGCCTATATAATTTTGATCCCCTTAAACCCAACTTTTGTTTGTTTGTTTGTATTGGAGTTTAACGGCCCAATGCTATTTTAGGTCATTTTTGAGCTTGTCAGTTTACCTATCCTAGTTTTCCTGGGCAAGCTTATACGTAAGCGGTTAACCTGAGTACAGTGCACATTCTTTCGCCAGTCACTGAAAACTGCCTTTCTTGAATCAGAGGAAGGGTTAAACCCAACTTTTATATTGTAAAATTGGGATTTGCAGGGGTATACATTACTTTTTCTTATTTCTGTTCAAAAACATATATTGTGGGTGCTCGTTGGAACTGCCTCGGCACCTCACCGAGGCAGTTCTTAAGAGAATCCACAATCTATGTTTTGAGCAGAAATAAGAAAAATATCAAAATTTTCATCTGAAAATTTTCATTTTTTGGTGGTAAAATTTACAATCTATTGTATTTGTATAGATGTGTTTTTATAATGTGAGGTTTTCCTTTTAGTTCTGCTACAAACATTGATCATGGGTGCTCATTAGCAATGCTTCATTGAGGCAGTTCTAAAGAGTACACACAATCTATGTTTCTGAGCAAATTTGAATAAAATAATGCACACCTACAGTGATGTGTTTCATATCTTGGGTATAGAACTAGCATTTTTCAGGTGTTTTTTCTTCATTTTTTTATTTCTCTATAGACGGGTACGCATTAGATCTGAGTACCCACATGGGTGTGCATTAGATCTGAGTACCCACAATCTAAGTTTTTGAGGAAAAAAAATGTTGATAGCCCTGTAAACCTGACTTTTCTGGGTAAACAGGGGTGTTTATTTTAATGACATAAAGTGATGTAGGGCTTGATATATGGCATTTTGCATGAAGGTACCTCACCATCTCCTTGTTCTTTTATTTTTGTTTGAATTAGGGGATAACTGTTTTCAAAATTGTGATTTGGGGAGGTAAATCGGAGGTTTTACGGTCGGAAATTTCGTTTTACGGCGACGTGTCAGCGGAGCCGTAAAACGTAATTTGCGACCGTAAATCCGACGATTTACCTCCCCAAATCACAATTTTGCAATACAGTTATCCCCATTCTAATGCACTTCTACGGTTGTTTTGTTAAAAACTGTAATATTTTGCACAAAACGGCTAGCGCTGTGAGCAGGGTAAAACCAAATGCCAGCCAATGAAAAGCGACGTTATGCGATGACGTCGGGTTTCCGACAGTATATCGCAGAATATACTGTCGCAAATTTTTGACGTTATCCAATCAGACGTCGCGTTACATACGCAAGTGCATTAGAATTGAGGTTTAACGACTATTAAGGTCATTTTGGAGACGTTGCTTCCAATTTTGTGGAACTTTTACCTGACATTGAAGTGAAATGAAATCTCAAGCCCTGCCAGTGCATGATCAGCCCTGCCGCCAAATGAAACCAAAAGGCTTATATGCATGCATAGTCTGACTCGCATCACTTTGTCTGGGCCGGCTGATTAGAGTCCTTCTAAGTGGTTTACCAGTACTCATGTGTGGCCTGAGTTTCAGCTTTGTGTGGAATCAACATGCAACCCAATCTATTGCACCTAGCCCGAAGGGCGGTGGCCGTTTCCTAGTTCTGTGTGACAGTGCATGATCAGCAAAAGCTCTGGTAAGACTGCACTTGTGAGCTTTTGGCTGGTCCCATATGCAATCATCAGCTGCCTCATAATACACTAAAACTCCAAAAAAATCAGACACTTTGAGGACTTGCTGTTATTCTCCTAAAATTTTAACAAATTTGTGTCTTTATCCAGCAAGGAGTCCAAAAAGTACAGAATGAATGGCAAACAGTGTAGTTCATGACCAGACTGCTCCTGAAGGTCTGGTCTGGGTTTATACTGAATGGCAAACAGTGTAGATCCTGATCAGACTGATTCTGAAGGTCTGATCTGGTTCTGCACTGAATGGCAAACAGTGTAGATCCTTATCAGACAACTGAAGGTCTGATCTGGTTCTGCACTGGATGGCAAACAGTGTAGATCCTGATCAGACTGCTCCTTCAGGAGCAGGCTGATCTGGGTCTACACTGTTTGCTTAGGCCAGTCTGACCCAATACTTAGAACCAATACCGTAGGTCTTACATAATTGTAGAGAGCAAATATCTGGTCCTCCTTCTTAATGAAGTCATTGACTATAGTCTCTATGTCCTCGTGCCCTGTGGCTTCTTTGATCTTTTCAAAAGCCTTCTCCAGGAGCAGAATAGACTGCTTGTCTAAATCAGATTCCTTCTCACCAACAACTGGAAATACATGCAAAAATATATGCTGCTCAAAATACTTAACATGATTGAAAAAAAACAACAAGAAATAAACACCAGATTTTAATGTCACAGAATAACGAAACATTGTATACTTACCTGTATGTTTACTCAGTCTATTTCTCTTTGCAATATGATTCTGAGTATCATAAGCAATTTTAAATAGGTTTTTATTAATTGACTATCCTGTATTGTTCGGAGGTATCCATATTAATGCTGAGGTAAAAAATAAAAAATCATGTTTTTAATGGAGTAAATTAATAAAATTGTCATTAATCAAGTAGCTACAGGTCCTCGGTCAGCTGTATTGGCCTTGGCCTTCGGCTGAGGGCCAATACAGCAGACCTGTGATCGGTAACTGAGCCAATACGAAATTAATTGATTAATAGTTAACATGATATTATTGTCGAAGAAGTTTGAAAGAGTTTTAACACAAAACCCAGGGTTGTTATTAATGGTGCAATTATGAGGCCTGAATTCTCTATGTAACATATCATTCCGAGGCTCCCCGATCAGCCTGAGAGCCAAAGGCCTGAGGGCTGCTGTGGGTCAAGGATTAAATGTGGTATGATGTGAAAAATGCCATATCATATTCGTTTTATCATATATTTCCCAAGCCTTGATCTTTTCAATCAATGTTGAGTTATGTTTTTTATGTTAAAGCTCTTCTAAAACAAAAGTAAAGTTTTAGGTGAAAAGCAATAGTTTGCTTTGTTTATACTTTTTTTAATAGCAAGAAACTTTGACAGGAAGAAAGTTGAGTGTTCCGAAGATTGTTTGTCAGAGGTATGTATAGTGTGTGTGATATGGATTTTGGGGTGTGATATGTGCATGTGATGTGACATCCCTCAGCGAAATTGATATGTGCATGGATTGCACGTTTGTATCACACATTCAAAAACAAAGTATTTTGTGGTAAATATATGACAAAGGTCAGTAACTGCATGTGTCATTACAAGTCTAGTCATACCATTTTTGATTGGTTGTTTAGTTATAAAGCACAGCGAGTTTTTTACTATGTCACTGACTGGTCAAAAACCAGCCAACATTTATTATCCCCCGACCGAATAGGTTCGGGGGGATATAGCGATCAGCCTTGCGTCCGTCCGTCTGTCTGCACCAACAAATGTATAGTTAGGTGGCTATGTAAATGGACAGAATCAATGTAAGTCTATGGGATTTATTCCGTTAGACACCGAAAATACTTCTTTTCTGTGGCTAAAAGTAGCCACTTAGGTATCAATCCTGCCAAAAATAGCCACA
Organism: Lucinisca nassula; assembly: GCA_963580285.1. Taxonomy (NCBI): domain Eukaryota; kingdom Metazoa; phylum Mollusca; class Bivalvia; order Lucinida; family Lucinidae; genus Lucinisca; species Lucinisca nassula. The sequence goes on from OY757022.1 coordinate 133,189,095, forward strand.
TAAGTATACATCCGTGAGAACGTCCGTCCGTCCGTCCGTAGATGCAACCTTGTGATGGCCATAACTCCTATACCCTTTGAGATTCATTGATGGTTATTGGTACAATTGTTCACAAGGCCGAGACGGCGTGTCATGCGCAAGAACCAGAACTCTGGATGCCATACTTTTTGAGTTGTCTCCCCTTTATAATAAAATAGAATGACTACTTTGTGATGGCCATAACTCCAATACCCTTTGAGATATATTGATGGTACCTGGCACAGTTGTTTACAAGGCTGAGACGGCGTGTTGTGCACAAGAACCACAACTCTGGTTGCCATGGTTTTGGAGTTATCTCCCCTTCCAGTAAAATAGAGTGACAACCTTGTGATGGCCATAACTCCTATACCCTTTGAGATTCTTTGATGGTTCTTGGCACAATTGTTCAAAAAGCTGAGACGGCATGTCATGCGCAAGAACCAGAACTTTGGATGCAATACATTTTTAGTTACCTCCCCTTTTAATAAAATAGAATGACTACTTTGTGATGGCCATAACTCCAATACCCTTTGAGATATATTGATGGTACCTGGCACAGTTGTTCACAAGGCTGAGATGGCGTGTCATGCACAAGAACCACAACTCTGGTTGCCATGGTTTTTGAGTTATTTCCCTTTCCAATAAAATAGAGTGACAACCTTGTGATGGCCATAATTCCAATACCCTTTAAGATATATTGATGATACCTGGCACAATTGTTCACAAGGCCCAGACGCTGTGTCATGCACAAGAACCACAACTCTGGGTGCTATGTTTTTTTAGTTATCTCCCCTTCCAATAATATAGAATCACTACCTTGAAATGGCCACATCTCCAACACTCTTTGAGATATATTGATGATACTTGGTACAGTTGTACACGAGGTTAAGCAGGTGTGTCACGTGCAAGAACCACAACTCTGGGTGCCCGGGTTTTTTTAATTATCTCCCCTGACAGTTAAACCTTGTGATTGCCATAACTCCAATACCCTTTGAGATATATTGATGGTACTTGGCACAATTGTATACAGCGTTGAGACTTCGCTTCATGCCTAAGAACCACAACTCTGGGTGCTATGATATTTGAGTTATCTCCCCTTCCAATATAACAGTATGACAACCTTGTGATCATCGTACCTCCAATACCCTTTGAGACATATTGGTGGTTAAGCAGGTGTGTCATGCTCAAGAATTACAACTCTGAGTGCTCTGGTTTTTTAGTTATACCCCCTGGCAATATAACCTTGTGATGGCCATAACTCCAACACCCTTTGAGATATATTGAAGGAACTTGGCACAATTGTATTCAAGGTACAGAAGGGATGTCATGTGCAAGAACCACAACTGTTGGTGCTGTGGTATTTGAGTTATCTACCCTTCCAATATAACAGTATGACCAACTTGTGATCACCATATCTCCAATACCTTTTGAGACATATTGATGGTACTTTGCACAGAAGTACATGAGCTTAAGCAGGCATGTCATGCACAAGAACCACATTTCTGAGTGCCCTGGTTTTTTAGTTATCTCCCCTGACAGTATAATCTTGTGATGGCCATAACTGCAATACTTTTGTGATATATTGATTGTTTAATTCTGGTGCACTTTCTAATCGTGAACAATCTTCTGAAGGCCATATTGGCTTTTGGTCGGGGGATTTGCCATCTCTTCCGATGGCTATTTTTTATACAAAATAGCTGCATTATTCTTATTGATGCGTAAGAGGGTTATCTAATAAGAATCTGGACTGCAATAATGGGATGGGCTTGGCAATCAGTGTAGACCCAGATCAGATGCCACAGAACTTGGCATCTGATCAGGGTCTGCACTTTTTGCTTAAAAAAAATAACTAGTTTAAGGGTTAAATGATATTGTTTAAATCTCAGTCAGGACTATTATCTCAGCCTATGTATACACTTAAAGATAATTAACCCACCAGTAGGGCCTCCACCCAACGGGGCTTGGAGAAATAGATTGGGCTGCACAATGCTTCCACACAGAGCTGAAACTTACCGCACATGAGTACTGATAAATCGCTTAGTCTACTTATGTCTACCCTGGCAAAGTGATGTGAGTCGGACCGTCCCTACATCTAAACGCTTTTGCTTTGTTTTGGTGGCAGGGCTTGAAATGTCATTTCATCTCAGTGTCGGGTAAAAGTCCCACAAAATTGGAGGCAAAGTCTTCAATTGACCTAAATAGTGTTGATGGGAATGTAAAACCTCAATTCAAACAAACAAACAACCCACCAGTACTCTCAGTGCTTTGATTATGACATGACATGACATTATCCACTAAATAAAAGCAACATTAACGCCTATACAAATACAGTGTAAATTTTACCACCAAAAAAAACCACAAAAAAATTAAAATGAAAAATAGGGATATTTTTCTTATTTCTGCTCAAAACATAGATTGTAGGCACTCGTTAGAACCGCCTCATTGAGGCGGTTCTAACGAGTACCAACAATCTATGTTTTAGAGCAGAAATAAGAAAATAAGGTTTACCCCTGTAAACCCAAGTTTTACTTTATAAAAGTGGGGTTCAATTCAAGGGGGTCAAAATTATATACAGTAGAATGTCGATGGCTCGAACACCGATGGCTCGTTTACCATGGCTGAGTCGAACTCATTCTTGAGACCCTAAGGAAATCCTGGACATAAGCAATAGTGTGGGAGGATTTAGAAGATTTTTGTCTATTATCTTGCAAATGTATGCTGTGTGTACTCATTAGAATCGCCTCGATGAGGCGATTCTAATGAGTACACACAGCATACATTTTCATTATAAAACACAGAAAAGATATCCAAAAGTATATTGTAAACCTCCTGCCAGTCTCCCTCAGTGGCTCGAACTACCCCTGTCTCGAACAGATTTTCAAGGTCCCAAAGGTGTTCAAGCCATTGAAGTTCGACTGTAGGCATGTTTTTGTGATGATATGATGAAGAGGTGTATGTATATACCTTTGCCTTTACTTCTCTTAATTCTTTCTTCTTCTTTCAGGTCTGCCCTGTCATGAACCTTGATGCCCATGAACTCCTTGAGTCTGTTGTCATGTTTAATAATTCTCTGGAGTTCCTTCATCTCGACATCTTGTTGGGCCATGTCCTTGTCATTCCGCTCCTTTAGAGCAATCATCTTGTTCTGGGCTTCATCTCTGACAGTAAAAAGACACTGTTATTTGGACCAGATCATGAGAAATGAGTACAGTAAAATGTCTGTATTAAGACCACCTTTGGGACTGTTCAAAAGTGGTCTTAAGGCCACTTTTGAACAGTTACAAAGGTGGTCTCTTGCTAGCCTGAGATCCTGGGTGTAGAAAACACAAAGAAAGTGGACTTTTTTAAATAAGTAATTGTATAAGATTTTAGCTGGTCTTATGTCCCAGTCACCACTTTTTAAGTCATTTTGGAGGCTTCGCTTCCAATTTTGAGGGACTTTTATCCGACATTCACATGAAATGACATGTCAAGCCCTGCCACTCAAACAAATTAAAGTGGTTTATCAGTGATTCTTGAAAAAATGGCCCAATTTTGAATATACCCTGTCGCTAATGTTTGTCCCTTCATGGTGGCTAAACAATGCAGTCTATGGGTGTAAATAAGCCATATAAGCTAAGAGGCATATTCAGGAAATTACTTCCAGTTCTAAAACCAATGCCGTCTAGTACGATTACTGAGTTAGCACCATTAATATACCAGTGGGGTATGCGTTTTTGCCATGTCACAAGGCATGGTTACATACTGAAGTGCAAATATCTAACCTTTTATTGTTTAGATGGAATGGGGTTGCAATTGCGGTTCAACGATACGATGCTTAGGAAACAATTAGCAGAATTTAAAACTTATTGCATTCAGTGTCTGGACACAATGCTGTAAAAATAGGGTGTCGCTAAAAGAGCACTCACCTACCGTAACGGATCTATATCTGGTCACAGTGTGCAAACAGGGATAATTCTCTGCTTATAACTATGTCTTATATCCCACCAAAGGAATGTTCTGATAAATAAACCATTAAGTGTTTGATCTTGTTTCGAAATAAACATAATATGAAATCTGAAAGTGGATAATTAATTTGTCACTTTTCAGAGCCTCACCTCCGTAACGGTGCTTTCAAAAGGTCAGTGGATGGAAAGGAACACTTTAAGCTTATTGCCATATATATTGCATAAGATTGTACTGATATGAAACATAATATTGACCATTGGTCCAACAACAACGGTTAGGTTGATAAAAACAAACTGTCCTCCACCTCCGTAACTTTTCTCCTCCGTAACGTAAAAACCTAAGCCGATATAGGTATTGGCACAACTTTGTGTGCATCGAGTGATATTTGTGCTAGTAATATCAAATCACAAAACATTGGATTTTGGCCTAGCTACAGACTGTGGGGAGAAATCTATCGTTACGGAAGAGATGTTACGGGGGTGAGTTAAAATGTTATGGAGGCGAGTAATTTTAGAAGTGAGTGTTACTTATTCGGACAATCAGTAGCCCAACGAAGTATTGTTTATTGGCAAAAGCTATGAGTTTAACTTCATAAATATACACATTGGGTTAGCATAGACTGTTAGATGAAACAGACACATGGGCTTACAAATATAAACTCTCCTCCGTAAAGAGAATGTTTTACTGTCAAAACCTCAAAAAATATTGAAATGGTGTGGGTAAAAGTTTGGGTCAAATGTTCAAATGTGGCAATAAACCGAAAGAAACATATCAGTCGAAATTCCATAAGGTTCATTTTTCTACCTTTTTGGTTTCATAATTGGGTCATTTTTTCAAGAATCACTGTTATATGTAGAGACAGTTTGACTGACACCACTTGCCAGGGCAGGCTCAGATCCTCTAAGTAAAAGTCCCACTAAATTGGAAGCAAGATCTCTAAAATCGCAGGTGTTAAACCTCAGTTCAAACAAACAAAAATGCTAAAGGCCCTTTCCTCATGTGTCAGCTAAAACAAAATAAGGCTTAACCCTTATCCTGCTGAATAAATTTGTTTAGTAACACCCATTTCTGACTATAAACTTGATATTATGTGATTATTCAATTCACAATAATTAATGTATAATGTCAAGATTTTCTTTGAGAACTTTGACAGGAACATTTGAAAATGATATCTCATTACGAAAACACATACGCCTATTCAAATATATTGGTACGAGGACTGTTCAAATATGAATGCAACTAAGCATATAGAAATGATTCCGTGATAGATTTCGATGAAAAATTTATTTTGTCCCCTCAAAGTATTCCCTTTTCTAGATATACAAACTTTCAGTCTTCTGATCCAATCATTGAATGCATTTTGGTAGTCTTTTCGAGGTATTCTATGAAGACACTGGAATATTGCAGAACCGAGGTGTTTGCACTGCACAAATTTTCGACCAGAAAGTTATTTTTTTCAGCCGGGGGAACAAAAAAAGTGACACGGGGCAAGGTCAGGGGAATACGGGGGGTGAGGGAGTTCAACAACCTTTTCCTGCTTCAGATAGTCTTGCACAATGAACGCCTTGTGTGATGACGCATTGTCATGTAGCAATCTGATATTGGCCAAACCAGTTGCGGGTCTTCGTTCTTTGAAATATTTCGAATTTTCGAAGAACTTTATTCTTGTAAAACTTCGCATTTACAGATTTGCCTTGAGGCACAGCAACCTGAATAGCAGGGCCCTGATTTGAAAAGAATATGGCATACATTATCTTTTTGATGCTCAAGATTTGTTTGTTTTAGTTTGTTTGATTTGAGGTTTAACGTCCCTGTCAACACTGTAAAGGTCATTTGGGAGACGTTGCTTCCAATTTTGTGGGACTTTTACCCAACATTGAGATGAAATGACATCTCAAGCCCTGTCACTCAATGAAACCAATAGGGTTTATTAGCATGGACGGTCCGCCTCGCACCGCGGTTCCTGGACAGGCTTAGATCCTCTAAGCGGTTTACCAGTACTAGTGTGCGGGCCGGATTCAGCTCTGCATGGAAGCATCGTGCAGCCCATATATTTCTTCAAGCCCCTATGGGCGGGGGCGGCTGACGCTCATGATCGGCTATGCAATGCATGGTCTTTTGCAATACTTTGTTGCCCATATTTTGTTCTGAATCTTTCGATTTGGCTCAAAAAAGTGAACCCATGTCTCGTCTCCTGTGACGACATTTGTGAAAGACCGCGGTGCATTGTAATTTGGAAACTTTTTAAGCAGCTTCTTGGCGCACTGAACGCGTGTCTTTTTTCTGCTCATCTGTCAACAGATGGGGAATCCATCTAGCACAGATCTTTCTCATTTTCAAATCCCGTTTCAGAATTGTATGAGCTGCTCCTAATGAGATGCCAACCATACTAGCTATTTGCCTAGTGGTGTATCGTGCATCGGTGCAACTATTTCTTTCACCCTAGCAACCATCTTGCAAGATGTTGCTCTTTTCGGCCGATGATCATGTTGTGCATCTTCTGTTGAGCCTAGCCCACAGCTGAATTTCTTACACCAACGAAAAACTGTCGGAAAAGACATTTCATTATGCCCATAAACCGAACATATTTCGTCAAAAATGTCTTTGCACCGTATACCAAGAATACAACGATTCTTAATATATGACCGTATTTCAACGGCGTACTCTGACCTTCTTCGAACCATGTTTTGTATTAGTATACAAGAGTAGACAGTGTTAATCAACGATATACATTGCTAAAGTCAACGGATTTTAACAGGTTTGGTATCAATGTATAGGTAAAATGTTTTTCTACGCTGCGATATTTATTTCCAGGTGATTTTCGCATTAGTGCGTGAGAAAACGTTCTACTTGCATTCATATTTGAACAGTCCTCGTAAAATTTACCACGAAAATTGAAGTTATTCAGATAAAAATCCAAATAGTTTCCATATTTCTGCTCAAAACATAGATTGTGGGTACTTGTTAAAGCCACCTCGGCGAGGTGGTTCCAACTAGTCCCCATAATCTATGTTTTTGAGCAGAAATAAGAAATTTTAAAATAATGTCTACCCCGGTAACCCCCAGTTTTACTATATAACAGTGGGGTTCAAGGGGGTCAAAATTATATAGGCATGTTTTCGTGATGGTAAGTGTTGTGACTGGTAGTTTATGATGGTCTGATTCGCACTGTTTTGCCTGGGCAGGCTTAGATCCTCAAAGCAGTTTACCAGTACTCGTGTGCGGTCGGTTTCAGCTCTGCATGGAAGCGTCATGCAGCCCATCTATTTCTCCAAGCCCCGATTGGCGAGGACGTACAAGATACATTGGAAAAAAGTGTCTCATCATGGAAACAGACCTTTATAATTCTGACCCTTTTTAACCCCACTTTCATATAGTTTTGTTTCTGTTCAAAATCATAGATTGTGAATACCGGTACTCGTTAGAACCGCATCATTGAGGCGGTTCTAACGAGTTCCCACAACCTATGACGATTTGAGCAGAAATAGAAATATCAAAATTTTTTATGTGAAATTTTTCATTTTTTGGTACTAAAATTTTCAATATATTTGAATAGGCATGTTTGTGATTTCATCTGAAAAAAAACAAAAAACAAAATGTCATTCTCAGAGTCATGAAAAACTTGACAGTAGCACACTGGTGTCTATGTTTTACAGCAGCATAGCTAGAGTGGACATTTTGCACTTCACATTGTCCAGTACATGAAATGAACACCCCTTTAAACCCCCACTTTATACTGGGATTGAAGGATATGTATTATTTTCCTTATTTGCGATCAAAACACAGAATGTAGGTACTCATTAGAACCGCCTCAAGAGGCGGTTCTAATGAGCACCCACAATCTATGTTTGCAGCAGAAATGAGAGCCTAGTGAACTTACCTTTCTTCATAAGCCTGTGAGGCCTGGTTTATAATCTGATTCATCTCCTCTTTAGTGTTCTCAAGATGCCTACTAAGTTTCTTGTATATAGCATCATAGACTGACTTGTCCTGCCGGAGATGTTCTAACTCCTCACGAAGACTGGTATTCTCTGCAAGCTGCTTGTTGAAACTCACAAGATGCTAAAATGATAAAACTTGTTTGTTTGTTTGTTTGAAGTTTAACATCCCCGTCAACACTTAAAGGTCATTTTGGAGACGTTGCTTCCAATTTTGTGGGACTTTTACCCGACATTGAGATGAAATGACATCTCAAGCCCTGCCACCCCATGAAACCAATAAGGTTTATAAGCATGGACGGGCAGACTCGCACCACATTGCCTGGGCAGGCTTAGATACTCTAAGCGGTTTACCAGTACTCATGTGCGTGTCTGTTTCAGCTCTGCGTGGCAGCATCATGCAGCCCATCTATTTCTTCAAGCCCCGGTGGGCAGGGGCTAAAATGATAAAACTGGTATTATCATGGTCGTATGATATAGATACTATATTCAAATAGAAATGATAGCACTAGTACTGCTATTTAATTGTTAAGAAATGAATTTTATTGTTATGTGTTCATGAAAGTATGATCGCAGTGGGTCACGTGCAAAGTAAATGAACCTTTTAAGGGTTCATGTAAACTTTGCTAGAGACCCGCTGTCGTTCATACATATATTTTCATGAAAAGCAGAATAATTTTGTCTCCCCCGAAAATTTTTTTTTTCGGAGAGACATATTGTTTTCCCCCGGGCGTCTGTCTGTCTGTCTGTCCGTCTGTCACACATTCGTGTCCGCTCTTTAACTTGAAAACCATTAGAGCTATCTTCACGAAACTTCGTATAAATATTAATCAGCATTAGACGACGTGCAGTGCGCAAGAACTATAACTCTCGCATTTATACTTTTTGAATTATCTCCCTTGGAAGTTTGTCGGTATGTATATATGTATGGGCAAATTGTGTCCAGCCAATAACTTTCTTATTTTCTGATGGATTTTAAAATTACTTGGCAGAAATATTAACAACCATAAGACGATGTGTGGTGCGCATGAGGCAGATCGGTACCTCAAAGGTCAAGGTCAAAATTAGAGGTCAAAGGTAAACAAGAGGCTCAATGAGCCTAAACCGCTCACCTGAGGAACTTAAGTTTTAACAATTCACAGACTTGACTACTAAATCTGCTAATAGAATCCAGCCCATTGACCCTTACAGGATATAAGTCATCATTATTGCATTGCATTCCAAGTTTGAGACTTCTAGCTTCTATAGTTCCTGAGAAATCTTTGACGAAAATTTAACATTGGTCAAAATGGAGAGAAAGAAGAATGAAAGAACAGATGAACAAATAAGCTGAGAAAGCCCAATGTCTCTTACACAAAATAAGTCATCATTATTCTATTGAATACCAAATTTGATGCTTCTAGCTTTTATAGTTCCTGAGAAATCTTTGATTAAAAATTTAACATTGGTCTATTATCTCTATATGGAGAGAAAGAAGAATGAAGGAACAAATGAACCAGACTAGCTCAAAAACCTAATGCAGCCTTTCCCCTTGCCCAATGGTGCTACACATAAATTTTAAACAAGATTGGTCGACTGCCTTCTGAGATATGCTTCATTGAAAGTGTGGACGACGGATGGACGGACGACAGACGACGGACTCCGGAGCCTTGGTATACTATCAGCTCACTGGAGCCTTTGGCTCAGGTGAGCTAAAAATTCAAGTCGCTATTTCTGTCACAACATTTTCCCTACGTTAAGTCTATGGGCAAATTTTTTTGTCTCTCAAGGTCACGTAACTCCGAGGTCAATATTCCGATTCGGCCCAAAATCGAACTTAACCGGGATTTTATGCCTGTCCTCGTTACCTGCAAGTTTGAAGCTGATATGAATAAAAATAAAGTTGCTATCGTGGTCACAACGTACTTTTTTATGCTCAAGGGCAGGTAACTCCAAGGCAAATATTCCGATTCGGCCCAAAATCGAACTTAACCGAGATTTTATGTCTGTCCTCGTTACCTGCAAGTTTGAAGCTGATCTGAAAAAAAAAATCAAGTCGCTATCGTAGTCGCAACATTTTCCCTAATTAAGTCTATGGGCAAATTTTTTGTCGCTCAAGGTCACGTAACTCCGAGGTCAATATTCCGATTCGGCCCAAAATTGAACTTAACCGAGATTTTATGCCTGTCCTCGTTACCTGCAAGTTTGAAGCTGATATGAATAAAAATAAAGTAGAAGTAAAACAAAGATCAGGAATTGATACAATTAACTTACTCCACCCATAAAAGACACCAAAGGGAAAGAAATACAAACATTAAGCGACCAGACCATAATGGAAACCCAAACAAAGGAAGGCCATAAGGACAGTTACTTTCCCACAAAATGGCCATATGGCCATCCGAAACCAAAAGACACAAGTGATACACACAGTAAGTAACAAACAACAACATAAATAAATCGCCACAGAAGAGCCGCCTTGGAACGGTCAGTGGAAGATTTCCACTGGGGGGCTTAAATCGATTTTACGTGGCCACAATCCTCGCCCTTACTTCCGTCGCGATTTAGACAAATAATTTGTTCAGTCCGCATGAAGGCCTCCTAACTCATCAGTGCAACATCTCCGTGAACACAAAAATCAAAGAACCACAGAGGTGAGACAACGGCGAGGACTCGACAGCAAGAAACCACTGAAATGCTGGAGCAAAAGAAAACCAACAGTTAGACTCCGATGAGCCCGACCAGAGACAGAGCATCAGGCACCAACCGACATTATCTCTCTAATTTTCAATAAGCCTTTACGTTGGAGCCGTCATAGAATCTGAGGCCTGACCCACCGGCGTGCAATTAAAGAGGGAAGCAAAGTTGCCAACCGTGATTGGGTTAACTACCATGCATGCAGTCTGTCGTATAATATCCATGTTGTACCCAATCTTTTTATATCGCAGAACGATTTTACGAAATTGGGTGCTGAAGTCATTGCGGTTATATATTTTTCTGAATTTATATACTAAGTCACCATAAAATTCGGGTTCCGATAGACCTTGTTGCAGAAGAGATTTAAGTCCAATATTGAATTTTGAAATTAAATCAGAATGGCGTCTATAAAATTTTGAAAAGGCTTTGCGTAGTTTATGGTACCGATAACCCTGATTAAGGAGTTTAGCCGTTAATAATTTATTACGAGTGTTGAAGTCAGTTACATGACTACACACTCTAGCAAATCGAATTAATTGCGAAATATAAACGCCATAGGATGGCGCACGAGGAACATCACCATCCAAAAAAGGAAAATTTACAATCTCAAAATCAAAGTCATCGCGTTTATCATAAATTTTGCACGAAACAAATCCATCTACAATAGATAGATGTAAATCCAAAAACGGGGCCTCGGTATCAGAAGAATTTGCTTTATTTAACTGAAGTTCTAGGGGGTAAATCTGACTGATCAAACCATCAAAATAGGTATTATCAATATTTAATAAATCATCTAAATATCTAGAAGTAGAGCTAAAAGCTTCAATAATTTCAGATTGGTTATCAATGGAAAGCGACAAAATGAAGTCTCTTTCATAACAATACAAGAACAGATCAGCCACAAGAGGTGCGCAATTAGTACCCATCGGAATACCCACAATTTGTCTAAATAACTTAGAACCGAATCTAATATAAATATTGTCAAGTAGAAAGGTGAGGGCATCACACACTTTCTGACATGACCAAAGTGTATAATTCGTATGCTCTTTAGAAGTGAAAAATGCATTTCTGACATTACAAGCAAGATAGAGAGAATCTTCTCTGTGAAAAGCCCATTCAATTAAATCATTAAGCTTTTCTTTTATAAGATTATGTGGAAGTGTAGTGTAAAGGGTGGAAAAATCGTAGGTAGACAGACTAGAAGCACGAAAATGTCTAGATTTCAATTTATTTAAAACCTCATTGGAATTTTTTATAGACCAAAACAGATTTCTTCCTGATCTTTCAAAGACTTTATCACAATATTTAATTACATGCGTTTTAATAGCAGTAAGACAGGAAGTTAATAATTTAGAAAGTTCAGTGGTAGTGCAAGAGCTAGAATTTGCAATAAACCGTGCTTTGTAAGGTTTTTTATGAAGTTTTGGTAACCAGTATAGCGTAGGAAGCTTGTCTTGGCCTTCGTTAACACACACAGCAAACTTGGTAGCTGAAAGACAAACATGTTTATCTACTATAGATCTCTCTTCAGCTAAAGGCTGAAGTTCATAGGCCTTAGTACCACCAAGCTCCTGCTTAAGCGTGTTAACATAGTGGAGCCGTCACACAACGACGACGTTGTTAGCGGCCTTGTCTGCCGGGGCCAAAACAAACTTCTTATGAAATTCTTGAATACCTTGTTTAAGATGACTTAAAGACGTCTTGGGCTTAGGAGGTAATAAGTTAGTATTTTGAGAATATTAAGTTTCCAGTCCTTAAGGGCTTTATGCTCAACATACTCTCGCTTACACCATCGATTACCGAATTCATTCAAGGAAGCAGCGATTTCATCTCTACATTTACTGAAATCAATTTTAGAAGGAAACCGATATTTCGGTCCTTTAGAAATTATATTCCTTATCCTAGAATCAGGAATAATTTTCAAATTGCCAGTAATTACATGACCAGCAGCAGGATAGCAATACTTTGAGTTTTTACAATCACATGAATCAGGAGTATTAGTATCAATATCAAGATCTGAAACAAGTTTATTGAAATTAAAAATGATAGATCTAACAGGTTTGTTATATTTATAGCAAATTATAGGTGTTTCAGTATTTTGAAAATAAGCAGGAATGGAAGAAAGCACCGATCTCTCACGGAAGATACTAAAGTTGCTATCGTGGTCACAACGTATTTTTTTTATGCTCAAGGGCAGGTAACTCCAAGGCAAATAATCCGATTCGGCCCAAAATCGAACTAAACCGAGATTTTATGTCTGTCCTCGTTACCTGCAAGTTTGAAGCTGATCTGAAAAAAATTCAAGTCGCTATCGTAGTCACAACATTTTCCCTATGTAAAGTCTATGGGCAAATTTTTTGTCGCTCAAGGTCATGTAACTCCGAGGTCAATATTCCGATTCGATCTTAACTGAGATTTTATGCCTGTCCACGTTACCTGCAAGTTTGAAGCTGATCTGAATAACAAGAGGCTCAATGAGCCTAAACCGCTCACCTGAGGAACTTAAGTTTTAACAATTCACAGACTTGACTACTAAATCTGCTAATAGAATCCAGCCCATTGACCCTTACAGGATATAAGTCATCATTATTGCATTGCATTCCAAGTTTGAGACTTCTAGCTTCTATAGTTCCTGAGAAATCTTTGACGAAAATTTAACATTGGTCAAAATGGAGAGAAAGAAGAATGAAAGAACAGATGAACAAATAAGCTGAGAAAGCCCAATGTCTCTTACACAAAATAAGTCATCATTATTCTATTGAATACCAAATTTGATGCTTCTAGCTTTTATAGTTCCTGAGAAATCTTTGATTAAAAATTTAACATTGGTCTATTATCTCTATATGGAGAGAAAGAAGAATGAAGGAACAAATGAACCAGACTAGCTCTAAAACCTAATTCAGCCTTTCACCTTGCCCAATGGTGCTACACATAAAATTTAAACAAGATTGGTCGACTGCCTTCTGAGATATGCTTCATTGAAAGTGTGGACGACGGATGGACGGACGACAGACGACGGACTCCGGAGCCTTGGTATACTATCAGCTCACTGGAGCCTTTGGCTCAGGTGAGCTAAAAATTCAAGTCGCTATTTCTGTCACAACATTTTCCCTACGTTAAGTCTATGGGCAAATTTTTTTGTCTCTCAAGGTCACGTAACTCCGAGGTCAATATTCCGATTCGGCCCAAAATCGAACTTAACCGGGATTTTATGCCTGTCCTCGTTACCTGCAAGTTTGAAGCTGATATGAATAAAAATAAAGTTGCTATCGTGGTCACAACGTACTTTTTTTATGCTCAAGGGCAGGTAACTCCAAGGCAAATAATCCGATTCGGCCCAAAATCGAACTTAACCGAGATTTTATGTCTGTCCTCGTTACCTGCAAGTTTGAAGCTGATCTGAAAAAAATTCAAGTCGCTATCGTAGTCGCAACATTTTCCCTAATTAAGTCTATGGGCAAATTTTTGTCGCTCAAGGTCACGTAACTCCGAGGTCAATATTCCGATTCGGCCCAAAATTGAACTTAACCGAGATTTTATGCCTGTCCTCGTTACCTGCAAGTTTGAAGCTGATATGAATAAAAATAAAGGTGCTATCCTGGTCACAACGTATTTTTTATGCTCAAGGGCAGGTAACTCCAAGGCAAATAATCCGATTCGGCCCAAAATCGAACTTAACCGAGATATTATGTCTGTCCTCGTTACCTGCAAGTTTGAAGCTGATCTGAAAAAATTCAAGTCGCTATCGTAGTCACAACATTTTCCCTATGTAAAGTCTATGGGCAAATTTTTTGTCGCTCAAGGTCATGTAACTCCGAGGTCAATATTCCGATTCGAACTTAACTGAGATTTTATGCCTGTCCACGTTACCTGCAAGTTTGAAGCTGATCTGAATAACAAGAGGCTCAATGAGCCTAAACCGCTCACCTGAGGAACTTAAGTTTTAACAATTCACAGACTTGACTACTAAATCTGCTAATAGAATCCAGCCCATTGACCCTTACAGGATATAAGTCATCATTATTGCATTGCATTCCAAGTTTGAGACTTCTAGCTTCTATAGTTCCTGAGAAATCTTTGACGAAAATTTAACATTGGTCAAAATGGAGAGAAAGAAGAATGAAAGAACAGATGAACAAATAAGCTGAGAAAGCCCAATGTCTCTTACACAAAATAAGTCATCATTATTCTTTTGAATACCAAATTTGATGCTTCTAGCTTTTATAGTTCCTGAGAAATCTTTGATTAAAAATTTAACATTGGTCTATTATCTCTATATGGAGAGAAAGAAGAATGAAGGAACAAATGAACCAGACTAGCTCTAAAACCTAATGCAGCCTTTCCCCTTGCCCAATGGTGCTACACATAAAATTTAAACAAGATTGGTCGACTGCCTTCTGAGATATGCTTCATTGAAAGTGTGGACGACGGATGGACGGACGACAGACGACGGACTCCGGAGCCTTGGTATACTATCAGCTCACTGGAGCCTTTGGCTCAGGTGAGCTAAAAATTCAAGTCGCTATTTCTGTCACAACATTTTCCCTACGTTAAGTCTATGGGCAAATTGTTTTGTCTCTCAAGGTCACGTAACTCCGAGGTCAATATTCCGATTCGGCCCAAAATCGAACTTAACCGAGATTTATGCCTGTCCTCGTTACCTGCAAGTTTGAAGCTGATATGAATAAACATAAAGTTGCTATCGTGGTCACAACGTATTTTTTTATGCTCAAGGGCAGGTTACTCCAAGGCAAATAATCCGATTCGGCCCAAAATCGAACTTAACCGAGATTATATGTCTGTCCTCGTTACCTGCAAGTTTGAAGCTGATCTGAAAAAAATTCAAGTCGCTATCGTAGTCGCAACATTTTCCCTAATTAAGTCTATGGGCAAATTTTTTGTCGCTCAAGGTCACGTAACTCCGAGGTCAATATTCCGATTCGGCCCAAAATTGAACTTAACCGAGATTTTATGCCTGTCCTCGTTACCTGCAAGTTTGAAGCTGATATGAATAAAAATAAAGTTGCTATCGTGGTCACAACGTATTTTTTTATGCTCAAGGGCAGGTAACTCCAAGGTAAATAATCCGATTCGGCCCAAAATCGAACTTAACCGAGATTTTATGTCTGTCCTCGTTACCTGCAAGTTTGAAGCTGATCTGAAAAAAATTCAAGTCGCTATCGTAGTCACAACATTTTCCCTATGTAAAGTCTATGGGCAAATTTTTTGTCGCTCAAGGTCATGTAACTCCGAGGTCAATATTCCGATTCGAACTTAACTGAGATTTTATGCCTGTCCACGTTACCTGCAAGTTTGTAGCTGATCTGAATAAAAATAAAGTTGCTATCGTGGTCACAACGTATTTTTTTATGCTCAAGGGCAGGTAACTCCAAGGCAAATAATCGGATTCGGCCCAAAATCGAACTTGACCGAGATTTTATGCCTGTACTGGTTATCTGCAAGAATGAAGTCGATCAGAAAAAAATTGACGGAGCTAGAGTGATGACAAGCTTTTTCCTATGTGAAGTCTATGGGAGCTAGATGTTGCCATGGCAACCAGAGTTCCACTCAGATCTGCCTGAAAACCTAATGAAGCCTTTCCACTTGCCCAATAATGCGACACATGAAATTTGATCAAAGTTGGCCAAGTAGTCTTTAAGATATACATTTTTGAAATTCCCATTAACCCTAATGCAAAAACACACAAGGGCAGGTAACTCCTAAGTGAATGATCCGATTCTGCCAGTTATCGAACTTGACCGAGATTTCATGGCTGTGCTGGTTATCTGCAAGAATAAAGCCAATCTGAAAATAATTGAAGCAGCTACGGTGATGACAACATTCTCCCCATGTTAAGTCAATAGGCAATTTGTTCAACGCTCAAGGGCACGTAACTCCTGAGTGAATAATCCGATTCAGCCCAAAATCGAACTTGATCGAGATTTCATGCCTGTCCTCGTTATCTGCAAGAATGAAGTCGATCAGAAAAAAATTGACGGAGCTAGAGTGATGACAAGCTTTTTCCTATGTTAAGAACGCTCAAGGGCACGTAACTCCTGAGTGAATAATCCGATTCAGCCCAAAATCGAACTAGATCGAGATTTCATGCCTGTCCTCGTTATCTGCAAGAATGAAGTCGATCAGAAAAAATTGACGGAGCTAGAGTGATGACAAGCTTTTTCCTATGTTAAGCCTATGGGAGCTCTTTGTTGCTGTGGCAACCAGAGTTCCCATCCGATCTGCACGAAAACCTAATACAGCCTTTCCCCCTACCTGATGATGGTTCATATGAAATATGATCAAGGCCGGCCCACTGGTTCCAGAGATATACTTCGTTGAAAGTGTGGACGACGGACGACGGACGCCGGCTCGTGGTATACTAATACCTCACATGAGCCTTCGGCTCAGGTGAGCTAAAAATAAAGTTGCTATCGTGGTCACAACGTATTTTTTTATGCTCAAGGGCAGGTAACTCCAAGGCAAATAATCCGATTCGGCCCAAAATCGAACTTAACCGAGATTTTATGTCTGTCCTCGTTACCTGCAAGTTTGAAGCTGATCTGAAAAAAATTCAAGTCGCTATCGTAGTCACAACATTTTCCCTATGTTAAGTCTATGGGCAAATTTTTTGTCGCTCAAGGTCACGTAACTCCGAGGTCAATATTCCGATTCGGCCCAAAATCGAACTTAACCGGGATTTTATGCCTGTCCTCGTTACCTGCAAGTTTGGAGCTGATCTGAATAACAAGAGGACCAAGCTAGCTTGGTCCTGTATCGCTCACCTGAGCTAACAGATTCAGTTTAAGGAAGTGCCAACCTTTACTGAAGGCTTTATGGGAGGACATGGTGATGACAGGGTAAGCATTTTCTGAAAATTAAGTAGAATTTAACTCTATGATAAACAGGCTGACCTCACCGGTTTTCAAACTCATTCAAGCTTTTATTTCTGACTTGCTAAGAAGATCCGATCTAAACTGAAGTGGCTATGGTGATGACAAGTTCAAAAACAAGAGTTTTCAAACTCCTCCAAGCTTTCTGCCTGACTTCCTTGTTTGTAAGTTTCATGAAGATCCGTTCAAAACTAAAGGGGCAGCAGTGATAACAATGTCGAAAATAGGCATTTTCAGAAATCAAAGGCACGTCACTCTATGATAAATGTGCCGACTTGGCCAGTTTTCAAACTCACCTGAGGTTTTATTCCCAGCCACCTTACATGTAAGTTTCAGAAAGATCCGATCAGACTTGGCCAGTATTTAAACTCATCCAAGATTTTATTCCCAGCCACCTCACGTATAAGTTTCAGAAAGATCCGATCAAAACTGAAGGGGCTACGGTGATGACAAGGTCAAAATTTGGCATTTTTAGCAATCAAAGGGATGTTACTCTAAAATAAATGAGCCGGCTTGGCCAGTTTTCGAAAAATCCGATCAAAACTGAAGGGGCTACGGTAATGACAAGGTCAAAAATCAACATTTTCAGCCATCAAAGGGACAGAACTCTACGATAAATGGGCTGACTTGGCCTGTTTTCGAACTCATCCAAGATTTTATCCCCAGCCACCTTACATATAAGTTTCAGAAAGATCCGATCAAAACTGAAGGGGCTATGGTGATGACAATGTCAAAAATCGGCATTTTCAGCAATCAAAGGGACGTAAATCAATGATAAATGGGCCAACTTGGCCGGTATTCAAACCCATCCTAGGTTTTATCTCCAGTCACCTTACATATAGGTTTCAGATAGATTCGATCAAAACTGAAGGGGCTACGGTGATGACAAGGTAAAAAATCGACATTTTCAGCCATCAAAGGGACATAACTATATAGTTAATGGGGCAACTTGGCCGGTTTTCGAACGCATCCGAGGTTTTATCCCCAGCCACCTTACATATAAGTTTCAGAAAGATCCTATCAAAACTGAAGGGGCTACAGTGTTGACAAGGTCAAAAATCAACATTTTCAGCAATCAAAAGGACCTAACTCTTTGATAAATAGGCCACCTTTGCCGGTATGCGAACTCATCCGAGGCTTTATCCCCAGCCACCTTGCATATAAGTTTCAGAAAGATCCGATCAAAACTCAAAGGGCTACGGTGATGACAAGATCAAAAATCGGCATTTTCAGCAATCAAAGGGACGTTACTCTGTGATAAATGGACCAACTTGGCTGGTTTTCGAACTCATCCGAGATTTTATCCCCAGCCACTTTACATATAAGTTTCAGAAAGATTCGATCAAAACTCAAAGGGCTACAGTGATGACAAGGTCAAAAATCAGCATTTTCAGCAATCAAAGGGACGTTACTCTACGATAAAAGGGCCGACTTGGTCGGTTTTCGAACTCATCCGAGATTTTATCCACAGCCACCTTACATATAAGTTTCAGAAAGATCCGATCAAAACTGAAGGGGCTACGGTGATGACAAGGTCAAAAATCGGCATTTTCAGCAATCAAAGGGACGTAACTCTATGATAAACCAGCGGACTAGGCCGGTTTTCGAACTCATCCGAGGTTTTATCCCCAGCCACATAACATATAAGTTTCAGAAAGATCCGATCAAAACTGAAGGGGCTACGGTGATGACAAGGTCGAAAATGGGCATTTTCAGCAATCAAAGGGACGTAACTCTATGATAAATGGGCCGACTTGGCCGGTTTTCGAACTCATCCGAGTTTTTATCCCCAGTCACCTTACATATAAGTTTCAGAAAGATCCGATCAAAACTGAAGGCGCTACGGTGATGACAAGCATTTTCCCATAGTAAGTCTATGGGACCTTGTGGTTGCCATAGGAACCAAAGTTTTAGAGCGATTTCAAAAAAAAGTTTATGTCATCAATGCCCAACCAGAGGCATACTACAGGTGAGAAATGATTGAGATCAGCCTGCAGGATACAGAGATATAGCTGCTCAAAAGTGTGGACGGACGACGGACGGACGGACGACGGAGGACCCACTATACTATAAGCTCCCCTGGAGCCTTCGGCCCAGGTGAGCTAAAAATAAAGTTGCTATCGTGGTCACAACGTATTTTTTCATGCTCAAGGGCAGGTAACTCCAAGGCAAATAATCCGATTCGGCCCAAAATCGAACTTAACCGAGATTTTATGTCTGTCCTCGTTACCTGCAAGTTTGAAGCTGATCTGAAAAAAATTCAAGTCGCTATCGTAGTCACAACATTTTCCCTATGTTAAGTCTATGGGCAAATTTTTTGTCGCTCAAGGTCACGTAACTCCGAGGTCAATATTCCGATTCTGCCCAAAATCAAACTTAACCGAGATTTTATGCCTGTCCTTATTATCTGCAAGAATGAAGTCGATCAGAAAAAAATTGACGGAGCTAGAGTGATGACAAGCTTTTTCCTATGTTAAGTCTATGGGAGCTATATGTTGCCATGGTAACCAGAGTTCCACTCAGATCTGCATGAAAACCTTATGCAGTCTTTCCACTTGCCCAATAATGTTACACATGAAATTTGATCAAAGTCGGCCAAGTAGTCTTCAAGATATACATTTTTGAAATTCACATTAACCCTTATGCAAAAATGCACAAGGGCAGGTAACTCCTAAGTGTATGATCCGATTCTGCCAATTATCGAACTTGACCGAGATTTCATGGCTGTGCTGGTTATCTGTAAGAATGAAGCCAATCAGAACAAAATTGAAGCAGCTACAGTGATGACAACATTTTCCCCATGTTAAGTCGATAGGCAATTTTTCGGGCGCTCAAGGGGACGTCACTCTTGAGTGAATTATCTGATTCGGCCCCAAATCGAACTTGACCGAGATTTTATGCCTGTACTGGTTATCTGCAAGAATGAAGTCGATCAGAAAAAAATTGACGGAGCTAGAGTGATGACAAGCTTTTTCCTATGTGAAGTCTATGGGAGCTAGATGTTGCCATGGCAACCAGAGTTCCACTCAGATCTGCCTGAAAACCTAATGAAGCCTTTCCACTTGCCCAATAATGCGACACATGAAATTTGATCAAAGTTGGCCAAGTAGTCATTAAGATATACATTTTTGAAATTCCCATTAACCCTAATGCAAAAACACACAAGGGCAGGTAACTCCTAAGTGAATGATCCGATTCTGCCAGTTATCGAACTTGACCGAGATTTCATGGCTGTGCTGGTTATCTGCAAGAATAAAGCCAATCTGAAAATAATTGAAGCAGCTACGGTGATGACAACATTCTCCCCATGTTAAGTCAATAGGCAATTTTTTCAACGCTCAAGGGCACGTAACTCCTGAGTGAATAATCCGATTCAGCCCAAAATCGAACTTGATCGAGATTTCATGCCTGTCCTCGTTATCTGCAAGAATGAAGTCGATCAGAAAAAAATTGACGGAGCTAGAGTGATGACAAGCTTTTTCCTATGTTAAGCCTATAGGAGCTCTTTGTTGCTGTGGCAACCAGAGTTCTCATCCGATCTGCACGAAAATCTAATACAGCCTTTCCCCCTACCTGATGATGGTTCATATGAAATTTGATCAAGGCCGGCCCACTGGTTCCAGAGATATACTTCGTTGAAAGTGTGGACGACGGACGCCGGCTCGTGGTATACTAATACCTCACATGAGCCTTCGGCTCAGGTGAGCTAAAAAGGGGCCTTTTTCATATTTGGTCAATAACTTTCTTATTTTGAGATGGATTTTAAAATTACTTGACATAATTATTAACAACCATGAGACGATGTGTGGTGCACATGAGGCAGGTCGGTACCTCAAAGGTCAAGATCATACTTAGAGGTCAAATGTCAAAAAAGGGGCATTGTTTTCGTATTTGGTCAAAAACTTTCTTATTTTGAGATGAATTTTAAAATTACTTGGCATAATTATTAACAACTATGAGACGATGTGTGGTGTGCATGAGGCAGGTCGGTACCTCAAAGGTCAAGGTCATACTTAGAGGTCAAAGGTCAAAAAAGGAGCCTTTTTTCGTATTTGGTCAATAACTTTCTTATTTTGAGATGGATTTTAAAATTACTTGGCATAATTATTAACAACCATGAGACGATGTGTGGTGCGCATTAGGCAGGTTGGTACCTCAAAGGTCAAGGTCATACTTTGAGGTCAAAGGTAAAAAAGGGGGCCTTTTTCCGTACTTGGTCAATAACTTTCTTATTTTGAGATAGATTTTGAAATCACTTGGCAGAAATGTTAACCAATATAAGACGATGTGTTGCGTGCATGACCCAGGTTGGTACTTCAAAGGTCAAGGTCATACTTAGAGGTCAAAGGTAAAAAAGGGGCCTTTTTTCGGGTTTTGTCAATAACTTGCTTATTTTTAGATAGAATTTGAAGTTACTTGGCAAACATGTTAACTATCATGAGACGATGTGTTGCATGCATGATTCAGATTGGTACTTAAAATGTCAAGGTCATACATAGAGGTCAGAGGTAAAAAAGGGGCCTTTTTTCGTGTTTGGTCAATAACTTATTTTTAGATGGATTTTGAAATTGCCATGCAGAAATGTTAACCACCATGAGATGATGTGTTGCACGCATGACCCAGTTTGGTACCTGAAAGTTCAAGGTCATACATAGAGGTTTAAGGTAAAAAAGGGGCCTTGTTTGTGTTCTGTCAATAACTTTCTTATTTTTTGATGGATTTTGAAACTACTTGGCAGAAATGTTAACCACCATGAGACGATGTGTTGTGTGCATGACCAAAGTTGGTACCTCGAATGTCAAGGACAAAATGTCAAAGGACAAGAGGTCAAAGGACAAAAAGGGGCCTTTTTTTAGTGTTCAGTCAAAAACTTTCTTCTTCCTGGATAGATTGTGAAATTACTTGGCAGAAATGTTAACCATCATGAGACGATGTGGTGCACGCTAGACCCAGGATCATGGTCATACTAAGAGGTCAGGGGTAAAAAAAGTTTTTTTTTTTTTTTGTGTGTGTCCAGTCATTATTTTTTTTTTATTTCTGTATGGACTTTATAAAGTAACCATGCAGAAATGTTCACCGTCATTAGACCATGAGTCATGTGCAAGACCAAGGTCCATACCTCCAATGTCAAGGTCATACCTAGAGGTCAAAGGTAAAAAAGGGACAGTCAATAACTTCCTTATTCTTTGATGGATTATGAAATTACTTTGCAGAAATGTTAACCATCATGAGACGATGTGTTGTACCTCAACGGTCAAGGCCATACTTAGAGGTCAAAGGTAAAAAAGTGCTTTTTTGTTTATGGCCAATAACTTTTTTTATTTTTCTATGAACATTTTTAAAGTTACTATGCAGAAATGTTCATCTTCATTAGATGATGTGTTGCACACAAGACCCAGCTCAATACCTCCAATGTCAAGGTTATTCTTAGCAGTCAAAAACGGGGGAGACATCTGTGTTTTTGTAGAAAAACAAATTCTAGTTAAGTTTATTTTTTATATTTACATTCTGCCCCTCATCACTGGGCGATAAAAAAGGCTTATAGGGTAAACTTTTAAAGCTGAACAATATTTACATGCTATTTTTCTACAAAGAGCGGAACAGCATTGACGTCACCAAAGCCCGTAGAGTACCATGGTTTAGACTGATGTCACTGAAAATCATGTGACTCAATGCGTTCATGGAAGTATAAACTACATTGTTTTCTATAGGTTTACAATTTAGACTTTACACTGGAAATGTAAATACATAGAAATGATATGACCACACATTTTATCTTTGTAGAGGACAAAAGCAAAATGTCTGATATATCATCTAAAAAAGGCCTTTTTTATAGAAAAAAGAAGGTTCAAGCACTATATAAGTGTTACATGTCATTTTTTTTTAAGTCTGTTCTCTTTGCTAAATGTATAACTCTGTCTATACAGTCAAACATCGATGACTCAAACCAAAGTTACCATTTACAAAAGTTACCACTTTGTTGAACCCATCTTTGAGCCTGTAGGCAATTCCAGATGAGATATGGTGAGGGATATGTTCTGTAAAAATTGCTGTGTTGATAATTTTCCTTTGAAACTGTTTTCTTTTCTATCTTAGGAATAATTAAGAGATATTTAGAGTTTTATCTTGCAAATGTATGTGTGTACAATGAGTCGATTCTAATGAGTACACACAACATACAATATACTACACTAAAGAACACCAAACAGATATACTGTAAATTCCTAAAAAATTGATACCTTGAGGACTTGCTGTTATTCTCCCAAGTGTGTTTCCCAATCCAGCAAGGAGTCGGGCCAAAAAGTGGAGATGGAACGGCAAACGGTCTAGACCCTGATTGGAGCAGTCTGATCTGGGTCTGTACTGTTTGCTTAGACCTTTCTATCGCAATACTAAGGGTAAATAAGGTTCATCAAAATTTTCCCCATGATGCCTCCTGGTTTGGCACTATTTAGGTTACTACTATTTATGTTACTTTAAAGGCATTGCTTCCAATATTTGGGGACTTTAATATACCCTGCCACCCAAACAGACCAAAAGGGTTTAGCTGTAAGGACGGTCCAACTCGCACAACTTTGCCTGGGCAGGTTTTGACCCTCTGTACTCATGTGCAGTCTCTTTCAGGTCTGTGTGGAAGCGCCGTGCAGCCCAGTGTATTTCTCCTAGACACAATGGGTGGGGGCCCGCTAGCCATTTAAGGGAAATTGGAACACCTGGCAGATTTTTTCACCATTTTTCAAAGGGAGACAACTTTTCGGACTTCCTGTTCACTGTTCTATATAAAGCCCTATCCCACTGCAAAAGGGGTCTACTCTTAAAGGAAAGAACTTGCTCCTCAGGAGCAAACTCTTTCCTTTATTGACATGGGAGACAAAATACTTTTGAAGGAGTTGCCTCCCCTGAAGGTGTATCCATTCACCTTAAGTATGACTGTGTTTTACCTGGTCTAGCCTGTTTTCTGTAACCCTCAGTCTTTTAGCTAGACTTTTCTCTATCTTTTCCTCTGTCATGCTGCGCATGAATTAAATATGACTATGTTTTACCTGGTCTAGCCTGTTTTCTGTAACCCTCAGTCTTTTAGCTAGACTTTTCTCTATCTTTTCCTCTGTCATGCTGCCCATGAATTTTCTCTCATCACTGATCAGTTCCTCTACATGAAGAATCTAAAGAAAGAATAACATTGAAGTTCCGCTATTAAGACCACCTAAAATTAAGACTAATTCAGCCTTTAAAAGCTTATTTAGTAGCATGCAGTTATTCTTTCTTTCTTTCTGTTTTCTGCATGCAGTGTCTGCTGGTCGGAGACCACCTTTGGGACTGTTCAAAAGTGGTCTTAAAGACCGCTTTTGAACAGTCCCAAAGGTGGTCTTAATAGAGGAATTTTACTGCAGTTTACCCATTTAGGAGGACTAGAAGTGTCCACCTATATTGGCATT
The DNA here is from genome assembly GCA_963580285.1 of Lucinisca nassula. Taxonomy (NCBI): domain Eukaryota; kingdom Metazoa; phylum Mollusca; class Bivalvia; order Lucinida; family Lucinidae; genus Lucinisca; species Lucinisca nassula. Next base: position 133,213,998 of record OY757022.1, read on the forward strand.
GTAAAGAACTAGTTCCAGTTGAACCCTTTTACTCCTAGGTTTCTGAAATGGAATTTTTGAACTTCAAGTGGACAGGTCCGCTCGTGAATCTGGAGTTTGATCATCTAATCTCATTAACATGATGAAAAACGCTTTGGATCCTGATAAATTTTTAAACAAATACGTTTTTCAGCTCACCAGAGCCGAAGGCTCCGGGGGAGCTTATAGGATAGGCAGTTGTCCGTCGTCGTCTGCGTCGTCTGTGTCGTCTGCGTCTGCGTCTGCGTCAACATTTTCAAACGACATCTCCTCTGAAGCCACTGGGCCGATTCAGCCCAAATTTCATCTGTAGCATCCTTGGGCAGGGGGATTGAAAGTTTGTGTTTTTAATGAAAATCGGCTCATTAGTTTGGTTGCTATGGCAACTTAGAGTTTCCATAGACTTATAATGGGGAAAATAGAAAAATGGCATTTACTACCAAGCCTCTGCAGATATTTTGACAAAACTTTCATAGAAATGTTCCATAGGTAATCTACTATCTGCCGCATGATTTTAGGCCTTCTGCTCATTTTTATTGGTTACCATGGAAACCAAAATGCAAAAAATAGAAAAAAAATTACTTAAAAATCATCTCCTCAGAAACCATATGCTCTAGGAGGCTGAGACTTTATGAAAATATTCACCATATTTGCCTTTATAGGTTTTGTGTTTTTTATGAAATTTGGCCTTTTAGTTTTGTTGCTATGGCAACTTAGAGTTTCCATTGACTTACAATGGGGAAAACAGAAAAGTGGTATTTGCTGCCAAGTCATTGCAGATATTTTGACAAAACTTACATAAACATGTTCCTTGTGTAAACTTCTCTCAGCCATATGCTTTTATGTCAACCTGGGGGTCCCCTAGGTTGTGCCGGGGCCATGCCCCGCCCCTCCACTTCATAAAATGCCTTATATCTCAGAAACCTTACAGATCCCAACCCCTAAACCGTATATATTCTTGTTCTTTATGATAAGATGCATTGAGTGACACCAACCTGGGGGTCCCCCGGGATGTGCCGGGGACATGCCCTGCCCCCTCTTTTCCATTAAATGCCATTTATCTTAGAAACCATTCAGATCCCCACCCCTAAACTATATATATTCTTGTTCCTTATGCTAAGATGCATTAAGTGACACCAACCGGGGGTTCCCCGGGATGTGCCGGGGACATGCCCCACCCCCCCCCCACTTCATAAAATGCCATATATCTCAGAAACCATACAAATCCCCACCTCTAAACTATATATTTTCTTGTTCCTAATGCTAAGATGCATTAAGCGACACCAACCTGGGGGTCCCGCGGGATGTGCCGGGACCATGCCCAACCCCCCTCAACTTCATAAAAGGCCAAATATTCCAGAAACCTTACAGATCCCCTGCCCTAAACCATATATATTCTTGTTCCTGAGGATAAGACATTCAGTGACACCAACCTAGGGGTCACCCAGGGTGTTCCTGGGCCATGCTTCACCCCTTGACTTCACAAAAGACCATATATCTGAGAAACTGTTCAGAGCCCCACCCCCTAAACCATATATATTCTTGTTCCTATGATAAGACGCAATCAGTGACACCAGCATGCAGGTCCACCTGGGTGCCATGGGCCATGCCCCACCCCTTTACTTCATTAAAATCCATCTCAGAAACCATACAGATCCCCACCCCTAAACAATATATATTCTTGTTCCTTATGATAAGATGCATTAAGTGACACCAACCTGGGGGTCCCCCGGGATATGCCGGGGATATGCCCTGACCCCTCCACTTCATAAAAGGCCATTTATCTCAGAAACCATTCAGATCCCCACCCCTAAACCATATATATTCTTGTTCCTTATGATAAAACACATTTAGTGACACCAACCTGTGGGTTCCCCGGGATGTGCCAGGCACATGCCCCACCCCTTCCACTTTATAAAATGCCATTTATCTCAGAAACCATTGAGATCCCCACCCCTAAACCATATATACTCTCATTCCTTATGATAAGTTGCATTCAGTGACACCAAATTTGGGGTCCCCTGGGATGTGCCTGGACCATGCCCAACCCCCTCCTCTTCGTAAAATGCCAAATATTCCAGAAACCTTACAGATACCCACCCCTAAACCATATACATTCTTGTTCCTTATGATAAGACACATTCAGTGGCACCAACTTAGGGGTCACCCAGTGTGCGCCCGGGCCATGCTCCACCCCTTGACTTCACAAAAGACCATATATCTGAGAAACTGTTCAGAGCCCCACCCCTAAACCATATATATTCTTAATCCTTATGATAACACCCAATCAATGACACCAGCATGCAGGTCCCCCCGGGGTGCCACTGGCCATGCCCCACACCTTTACTTCATGAAAATCCATATATCTCAGAAACCGTTCACATCCCCACCCCTAAACCATATATATTCGTGTTCCTTATGATAAGACGCAATCAGTGACACCAGCATGCAGGTCCCCCAGGGTGCCACAGGCCATGCCCCACCCCTTTACTTCATTAAAATCCATATATCTCAGAAACCGTTCAGATCCCCACCCCATAACCATATTTATTCTTGTTCCTTATGATAAGACTCAACTTCATAATAGGCCATATATCTCAGAAACCATTCAAATCCCCATCCTATAATCACATATATTCTTGCTCATTGTTATTAGACACATTCAGTCACCCCGTCTTTGGGGATCACAGGGGCCATTTCTCTCCCTGCCACTTCATAAAATTGCCTCATATCTCAGAAACCATTCAGATCCCCACCGTTTAACCGTATATACTCTTGGTCCTTATGATAAGACTTATTCATTGACAACAATCTTGGGCTTTTCTGGGATCTGCCATGCCCGATTCCCTCCATTGCTTAAAAGGCCTTACATCTCAGGAACCATACATATTCCCACTGATAAACCATATATGTCTTTGTTCCTTTTGATAAGACGCATTTAGTGACACCAACCAGCGCTCCATTGGGTCCATGCCGTGATCTCTCTACGTTATAAAACACCTAATATTTCAGATACAGTCCACATGGGTGCTCATTTGGATATTGGGTTTGTTTGGGAGACTTTATAATTGTTATAATAAAATCATATCCTGTTATAATACATGGCTGCCATTGGGCAGTGTCCACCTGAGCACTGGTCTATGAACTTTGGCTCTTTGGTTTGTTTGCTATGCCAAGCTATGAGTTTCCATTGTCCTATAATGGGGAAAATTGAAAAATGACATTAATGCCTTTCAAGATATTTTGTCAAACTGTTCCTTTAATAATGTTCTTTTTTGGCCTATTTGTTGCCACAGATGGGAAATTGTCAATTGTCATCTGTTGTCCTGCAACAACACATTCAAGCGACATCGTATCTAAAGCCACGAGGCTTATTGGGTCCAAATTTTATCTGTAGCAGCATCCTAGGGCACAGAGCTTCCATGGTTAATTAAAATACATTGCTGCCAGTGGGCAGTGGCCCCCTGAGCTCTGGTGAGCATTGTGGCCCATGGGCCTCTTGTTTTTATTATTTTACAGAGACAATTAGAAGGGTATGTCATTTCATGCAAATGGTCTGTTAGACGATTCACATGAAATGACAAGTCCAATTTTCATGGGGAAAGTTAGAAAAAATAGAAGGGCTTCACGTTTTGAGCTTTGTTGTACGCTTTATGTTTTTCAATAATGTCTAGAAGTTTCTAAGCCTGTTTTATGATGATGAGAAATAATTTATTGTTCGAGTTATAGCAAAGTAAACTTTGAAAAATCCTCAAACTCAAAATGCTGATCTGGATCCCAGCATCTGTGATTGGAAATATATAAGGAACACATCACCAACCAAACAATTGTTTGTTTGATTGGAGGTTTAACGTCCCCGTCAACACTGTAAAGGTCATTTTGGAGACGTTGCTTCCAATTTCGTAGGACTTTTACCGATAGGGTTTATACGCATGCGTGGTCCGATTCGTGCGCACCGCTTTGCCTTGGCAGGCTGATGGGCGGGGGCCGCCACCAACCAAACAAACATTTCTACAAAATAGAAGTGAAATCAAAGATCAGGAAGCGATACAGTTACCTCACACCTCCCATCCAAGATACCCAATGACATAAAACAACTTCTCCATAATGAAAACGTCACAAGCGGAGAGCCAAAAGAACAGTTACCGCAAAATGGCCAAACGGCTATCAAAGATAAAAAGATAGCAATACAAACATGCAAGGACATATAACTAGAGCTGTCAGAATCGCGTATGGGCAATCAAATGAAAAATGGCCAAAAGTTTGAAGTCGATGCCTGTAACGGTTTGCAAGTTTTTAAGAAAAAGCATGAAAAATGTGGACAGGCAGATGAAGAGACGAATGAACATTGTGTACTGTTGTTGTGACCTAATGTGTAAAGCTTGAAGTTGATGCGTTCAAAAGGTTTGCAAGTTATTAAGGCGGCAAACGGACAGACATACAGACAGACAGTCCTTTGCTACAAATATGCTTATTGTCACTGTCAATCAGTACAACAAGTTTCATTGGAATGTTTGTAACGATTATGATATTATGAAGAAACAATGCTGATTTTTTTAATTTTACAAATGGCCATAACTCTAACAATATTGTAGCTAGACTAACATAACTTGCAATAAAACTGTGTATTGTTGTTCGGACATTATGTTTACAGTTTGAAGTTGTTACTTGAAAACAAAAGGATGAAAAATGCTGAAAAGTTTAATTTTAAAGGTCCACAACTCTAACAATAGTGTAGCTAGAGTAACATAACTTGCCATAGAATTGACCTTACTTTTAAAATTTGAAGTTGATGCGTTTAACGGTTCGCAAGTTTGGTTCTGACTTGGTTTAGACAAATATTTTGTTCAGTACTCATGAAAGACGAAAACAGAGATGAAACAGCGATGAAATAACTGGAATGCTGCCCAGAGCAAAAGACAACCAACAGTTGGTCGATCAGAACAGGCGCAAACCGGCATTGCCTAAAAAGTTTAAGTAGGCCTTTCGGCTGGACCGCAATAGAGTTTGAGGCCCGGTCCGCCGAGGGAAACAAAGTTATCAACTGTGATTGGGTTAAGTGTGTCGTATAACATTTATCTTGTACCCAATCTTTTTCTTTCGAAGAATGGTTTTACGAAATTGGCTAAGCATGTATTTTCTGCATTTATATACTAAGTCACAAAAAATCAGACTCCGACAGGCAGAAGAGATTTTAGTCCAACATTGTATGTTGAAGCTAAATCGAAATGACGTCAATAAAACTTGCAAACCCTCTTTTACTTATAATCGGCAGTCTTGCCACTTGTTTTAGATCATAACAGAACTCCTACTACAAAAAAAAACATGTTTTACAGCTCGATGCGGAGAAGAATGCTTTTCCTTGATCGACTTCAACAACCGAAAATTACATGCATTACAGTCGAACTTCAATGGCTCGAACACCTTTGAGACATTGAAAATCTGTTCGAGACAGGGGTAGTTCGAGCCACTGAGGGATGCTGCCAGGAGGTATAGGATATACTTCAGTTATCCTATACTTCAGTTATATATAATGAAAATGTATGCTGTGTGTACTCATTAGAATCGCCTCATCGAGGCGATTCTAATGAGTACACACAGCATAAATTTGCAAGTAAAAAAGGCGAAAATCTCTTAAATTATCCCCACTATTTCTTATGTACAGGATTTCTCTAGGGGCTCAAACATGGGATCGACTCAGCCATGGTAAACGAGCCATCGGTGTTCGAGCCATGGAAGTTCTACTGTATACAACCTGTCGTACCTCAGAATCCAGATCTGCTATTCTTCGTTTCTCATCCTGACACAGGCTGTTGAAAGAGTCCAGCTGATCGGTAAGGTCGGCCAGTTTTGAGGCATCTTTGGCGTCAATCATCTGGTTCTTCTCACTCTTTGACAGCTTCAGAACCTTTCCAATCTCATCGCTTTCTTTACGCAGGTTGCATATCTCGGCTCTTGAAGAAAATGAATGCATTACAAACAGTGTAGATCCAGATCAGAAGCCATCTGATCAGGATCTACACTGTTTGGCATTCATTTTATGAATTTGTAGCAATGAATTACATCAAGTAATTTGATTGGTTGATAGACAGAAATGGGGTGTGGCTTAAATGAATATTCAGCAAGATAAGGGCTAATAGAGGTCTGCTCTTAAAAGAGAGAAGCCCCCCGTGGTGCAGTGGTTACGCTACTCGCCTTGTAAACCAGGGGTCGCAGGATCGATCCCGGGCTTCTCCAGACTTTCGGATGAGTCTTTAAACCGAGGTCCCGTCTCTGTATGACCTTTGCTGTTGGTGGGGCGTAAAACTCAAAACACTCACTCACTCTGCTCTTATAAGAAAGAATTTGCTGGGAGTAAATACTTTCCCTTAAGAGCACACGCTTTTTTTCAAAGAGATTCAGAAGCCTTCGTGGTGTAGTGGTTAAGCTACTCGCCTTGAAAACCGGGGATCGCAGGATCGATCCCGAGCTTCTCCAGACTTTCGGAGGAGTCTTTAAACCGAGGTCCCGTCTCCGTATGACCTTAGATGATGGTGAGACGTATAACTGAAACACTCACTAATCTTCGCGAAAGAATGTAGCCTGGTCCGGTGGGAATCGAGGCGATTTAAACAAGCAACAAAACATGGAGAAATACGAAAAAAAGTCCTTTTATTACCCTTGTTAATTCCATTCATCAAGGGCTGTGTCTTGTTTTAGTAACATTTCTCGTCGTAACAACATTTTGTACAACCCCAGCAGGCACACGTCGCTAGGACACCGTCCAATAAACGTCGGTGATGCACTGACGTAGATTTGACGTTGCATAAACGTCATGACGCTGTATCGACGTTGATGTTACGACACAATTACGCCATGTGCCTGCTGGGAGGACTTGCTGGAAGGACAGCGTGCACCCATTACAATAACACATCCGTGCGTCAGATTGCAATCTGTCAACTCGTCAAATAAAATGTGTCTTCCACTCACAATATAGGTCGCCGGAGGTTGCTGGTTACAACTGCCTCATGAAGGCGTTTCTAATTAGTACCCACGGCCAATGTATTGGGGCAGAAATAAGAAAAATAATGTATACACCTGCAGTTTTCTCAATATAAAGTGGAGTTTACAGAGGTGTCCATTACACGGACTTGTTGACGTGATATAGATGCCCAGAGTATCTGCATTGGGCGGCGTCCAAATAATATTGGCAATGCCTGCATCCCTTGCAGCAGGTAGGGGGTAGATGGGAAGTTTTTGCTTCTTCCGTTTCGCGCCTTTCATTCTCCGTTTCCTCTTTCTCCGTACCCCTTTCTTTAACCCATATATAACAGTGGAATCTTCCACCTAATATGTTTGTAGTAGTCCATATCAAAGTATAGGGGTGCCAGTTTTATTTTGCTTGTATTGTTTTTTTTTTTTTTTTTTTTTTTTTTTATACAAATTTATTGTGCTTTAAGCAAAAAGTGTTATCCCGGCCAGACGCCGCGTTCTGATCTGGATCAGCACTGTTTGTCAATGTCCCACGAAAGGGCCAACAGGCATATATGGGTTAACATTACGACAACATCTCATTACGAAAACACGCCTATACAAATACAATGTGAACTTTAGCGCCGAAAAAGGCAAAATTTCAGATGAAAAATTGTAATATTTTCCTTATTTCTGCTAAAAATATAGATTGTGAGTACTCGTTAGAACCGCCTCATCGAGGCGGTTCTAACGAGTACCCACAATCTATACTTTAGAGCAGAAATAAGAAAAATAAGGTTTACTCCTGTAAACCCCAGTTTTACTATATAAAACTGGATCTCAAGGGGGTCAAAATTATATAGGCGTGTTTTCGTGATGTCCTAAACTACTGAACCAATATTTCAAAATAATTTCACAGGAGTGTTCCCTTGGTGATCCTCTACCAAAATGGCTCAAATCATTCCGCTGAGATGAATAAGATGGCCGCCCAAGCTAAATACACCAACGACTTTAAAGGACTTCTACTCCGTAACCACTGTATGGAATTTAAAAATAGTCTCATAAGAATGTTTCTTCGGTGACTCGCTTCCGAAATTGTGCAAACCATTTTGCACGGATGAACAATATGGCCACCAGAGCTAAAATAGAAAAAAAACTTTAAACGGCTTCACCTCTTTAACCACTGTATGGATTTTGAAATAAATTCACAAGAGCCCTCTACCAAAATTGCTCAAATCGTTCCGCTCGGATGAACAAAATAGCCACCAGAGCTAAAAATCACACTGGTCAATACATACGCACAGGCTGCATAGCGGTCGCATAGGCTTCGTATTTTGGACGCATAGGCTTCGATGAAAAATGGCGGATGACAGTTCGTCAATGCAGGTAAGAAACTGTTTTTACGTTAAACTAACTGTTGTATTGCATTTCCCGATACTGACATCTGCCTTACGGACCACTTTATTAATACGCGGCTTCGTCTGTTGCAAGAAAAAGTTTGAAAAACGGAATATAAATAAAATAGACCCCAAAAGAAATTTGGCAGTCAACACAGATTCACCTGTATTTTCACTTTGATCCGGTCGCCCTATGTAACTATACGATTTTGGCTGGTGTTCTGGCCGATAAATTGTGAATAACGATAATGAAATCGAAAAGCTAATATGCAACTTTCGTCATATCTTTGGCGAAAAATAAAAATCTTGATATTTCGATACAACGCGCGTAGCTTCGTTACCTATTACCACGCAGAGGCTGCGAACTAAATTTGAAAGCCCTGTATTATGTAGAATAATAGCGAATGCTATTAAATTAATGTCGCGGAATCAGTCAACCAGCGTTAGTTGGTGATGCTAAAGACATTCTGTATCATTTATACCGAAAACATTTTCAGTCTCAGCTATGCAAATACATGTATATCATTTTGAGGCGAATGCACAAAATCTGTCAATTTACAATTATTAACACCACCATTCATAAACTCGGCAAGTCCTCGTCTAATCTGTTGAAAATTAAGCCAAATAATATTTGCACTGTATGAATTTTTGTCGTGTTTTTTACAAAGCACGTGGCTTCGAAGGTTACAGAGGGAAGACGCATTACGAAAACACGCTTATTAAAATACCACTAAAAAAAGATAAAAAAAAATACTTTCAGATAAAACATTCTGATAGTTTTAATATTTTTGCTCAAGACATAGTGTATGAGTGTATGGGAACTTGTTACCACCGCCTGGTCCGGGCGGTTTTATCGACTATCCACAATCTGTATTTCTGAGAGAAATAAGGAAAACAATGTATATCCCTTTAAAGCTCAGTTTTACTATATAAAAGTTGGATTTAAGGGGGTCAGAATTATATAGGCATGTTTTCGTGATTTTCCGACTTCTATTTAAATGCTTCAATCGAATACATGCAGCTCCTACAAAACTTCAGCAAAGGTTCATTAATCGCGCCTGCACTGTCTGATCCCAGTCTTCGTTTCCGATAAAATAGACGCATCTGCTCATTAAACAGTAAACATATAAGCTAATTCTAGCCTTTGTAGGATCAAAGAAGAAAAAACAAGACTTTTCTTTATCTCAGATCTATTTTCCATCTCTGGCCTTACATCATACTTTTTTGCTAACCAGACTGTCTTCTGCAACATAGCCTATCAGAATCTGAATTTCATAGTGACTTAGAATATAAATTCAGAAAAATACTTGCTTGCAATGATTTCAGTAACCCATTTCGTGAAATCATTCTTCGATATAATAAGATAAGATAGATATAAAATGTTTTTGCTTTACGGCCCTTTCATAACTCTATGACGGCTCCGGCCCAAAGATTTACTTTTTTAAGAAAGTCTGTCGGCTGGATGCTTACTTATGGATTTAAACTGCTTCCTTTAACCCTTAAACTACAGTTTAAAGCAAAAAGTGAAGACCCTGATAAGACGCCGCGTTTGGCCCTTCAATTCATGTAATGTGAGCAAACAGTGAAGACCCTGATTAGATGCCGCGTCTGGACATACACTGTTTGAAAAACCCAATCCATGATCTATGGATTTCCGTATTACGCAACACGCTGACCTCTTTTCGAAGAAAAATAAACGCTGCTGTTTTCTATAAACAAGTTCCCTGGATTTCCGACCAATCAGTGATAATCACGTGGACTTAAGCACTGTAGAGCTATTTGCACTTTTTTACTTTGTGACGATTGATAAATAATCGACCCAAAAACTAGTATTAGTCTTTTCAAAAAGTAAACGGGTTATTCATATTTAGCAATTGCAAGTATGCTTTATATGCGGTAGGGTTTGAGATGTCATTTCGTCTCAGTGTCGGGTAAAAGTCCCATAAATTCGGAAACAATGTCTCAAAAATGACCTGAATGATGTTGTCGGGGACGTTAACATCAACACAAACAAAAAGGTTCCACTGAGTCATGCGCTGTGACATGAGAGGATTCTCTACCAATAATGAATTGACATACAACCGTTCGTTAGGGATACCAACCTACGCCTAATTCACCTGGAGCCAAGGGCTAGCTTTGGCTACTTTGGTTGCGGTTTCATTTTCCTATATCAGTTAGGCAAATCCATAAACACCCAATCAAAAATGAAGACTGCTCATGAGTGCGCATGGGTGGAAAACCGGACGAATCAACCGTAAGAAAAACCTGAATTATGAAATGGCCCCTGTTTATACTGTCTGCTGCATCTTCTTAAAGTTTTTTTTCTTTCTTTATTTCTTTATTTTTTTTTTAAATATTTTTGCTTATAGGCAAACAGTGTGGACCAAGATCAGACTATAGACTTAGATTGGTTCAGGTAACATTTAAAGAAAGAAGCAGATGACTATGCAGACGACAATTGTTGTGATTGACATGTAAGATAGCTATCTTCAGAGCTGCTGCTTCCCTCACTAAATTCCTGATCACAAGTTTCCCTGGACTCAAACATATAAGGCTGAATATCTAAAGTGAAGTCCCCTCAAAGAGTGGCCAGTTCTTGCTTATTTTGCTCCATTTTAAGCTTCTGTTTTAAACCTCAACATTGCTACATCTGCCTATTCAGTACACACCAAGCTTCTAGATTCCTCATTGATGACGTCAGGGCATATCTGTGGTTAATTGGAATTTTCAAGGTCAGCTCTTTAGCAGAGTAAATGGCTGGAGATTACACAGTGATAAAATCCTTATCAGACCACTTAGAAACCTGCAGTATTCAGCAGAAGAAAGGGTTTATTGATGTTTACCTATTTATTGTAACAGATAAACTCTTTCCTTTCTCCTTTAACAGATTTGACGAAGACAGACTTACCAAGTTTATGAACGGTAGTGTACATTGACAGATTTTCTGCATTTATTATATTTCCTTATTTATTCTCAGAAACACAGATTGTGGATACGCGTTAGAACCGCCTGGCCTGGGCGAGCAGAAATATCAAAACTATCAGGATGTTTTATCTGAATGTTTTTATCTTTTTAGTGGTATTTTAATAGGCGTGTTTTCGTAATGCGTCTGCCCATCTCTGTAACCTGCACGTCGTAAATTCCTAAGCCACGTGCGTTGTAATAAAAACACGACAGAAATTCATACAGTGCAAATATTATTTGGCTTAATACTTAACAGATTTGGCGAAGACTTACCAAGTTTATGAACGGTAGTGTAAATAATTGTAACTTGACCGATTTTGACATTCGAATCATAATAATGTATGTGCATAGCTGAGAATGAAAATGTGTTTGGTATAAATGATGCAGAATGTCTTTAGCATCATCAACTAACGCTGGTTGGCTCATTTCTCGATATTAATTTAATATCATTCGTTATTATACTGCATAATTCAAATTTAGTTCGCAGCCTTTGCGTTGTAATAGGTAACGAAGCTACGTTCGTTGTATCGAAATATCATGATTTTTCTTTTTCGCAAAAGATGTGACGAAAGTTGCATGCTAGCTTTTCGATTTCATTATCATTATTCACAATTTACCGGCCAGAACACCAGCCAAAAACGTGTAGTTACATAGGGCGACCGGGCCAAAGTGAAATTACAGGTGAATCTGTGTTGAATGCCAAATTTCTTTTGGGGTCTATTTTTCTTTATTCCGTTTTTCAAACTTTTTCTTGCAACAGACGAAACCGCACGTTAATAAAGTGGTCCGTAAGGCAGATGTCAGTATTGAGCAACGCTATACAACATTTAAATTGACGTAAAAACCGTTTCTTACCTGCGTTAACGAACTGTCATCCGCCATTTTTCATCGAAGCCTTTGCGTCCAAAATACGAAGCCTATGCGACCGCTACGCAGCCTGTGCGTATGTATTGACCAGTGTGAAAATAGAAGAAGAAAAAACCTTTTAATGAATTCTTCTGTATGGATTTTTTAAATAATTTTACAGGAATGTTCCTTGGGTGACTCCCTGCCACAACAGCTCAAACTGTTTTGCTCGGATGACCAAAATGGCTGTCAGAGCTAAAGATAGAAAACATTTAAATGACTTCTCCTCCATAACCAGTGGATATACTTTCGAATAATTTCACAAGAATGTTCCTTCGGTGACAATTACCAAATTGCCCAAATATTTCTGCTCGGATGGACAAGATGGTAGTCAGAGCAAAAATAGAAAGAAAACATGTTTACTACTTTTCCTCCTTAACTAGCCTGACAATCGGGCTTTGCATTTAAGTCATTCTTATTAACAAGGTACACAACTACAGCAAACCTTTAGTAATGTGTATTATTATTTACACCTGATCTAAAATACAGACATTACTTGAGAACTTTATATTGCACGACCCGCAGAAAAAGCGACCGACTGAAGTCGGTTGATTTTCTAAGAGTGCCCTAAAATCACCGTGTCATTCTGTCAGTCTGTCTGTCCGTCCGTAACCCGTTTGTGAAAATTGGTGATAGTGACTTTACCGCTTGGAATATTTAAACAATTTTTGGCATACTGATATATATCAATGAGATCTAACCAATGAACTTGCGAAATGTTACATTCTATTTAGTATAGCCTCGCCGAGGCGAAAAATGTGAAAATTTTCGAACTGCTTCTCCTTCGAAACCGTTGGGCCGACTGAAGTCAAATTTCATATGGAGCCTCTATGGGTGGGAAAAACCAAATTTGCTCATGGGGTCCAGGTCCCATGACCAAAATGGCCGCCAAGCCATATATGGTCTGTCCGTCCGTAACCCGTTTGTGAAAATTGGTGATAGTTTGGAATATTTAAACAATTTTTGGCATACTGATAGATATTAATGAGATCTAACCAATGAACTTGCGAAATATTACATGCCATTTAGTATAGCCTCGCCGAGGCGAAAAATCCGTAACCCGTTTGTGAAAATTGGTGATAGTGACTTAACCGCTTGGAATATTTAAACAATTTTTGGCATACTGGTAGACATCAATGAGATCTGACCAATGAACTTGCGAAATATTACATTCCATTTAGTATAGCCTCGCCGAGGCGAAAAATGTGAAAATTTTCGAACTGCTTCTCCTCGGAAAACGTTGGGCCGATTGAAGTCAAATTTCATATAGAGCCTCTATGGGATGGGGGAAACCAAATTTGCTCATGGGGTCTAGGTCACATGACTAAAATGGCCGCCAGGCCATATATGGTCTGTCCGTCCGTAACCCGTTTGTGAAAATTGGTGATAGTGACTTAACCGCTTGGAATATTTAAACAATTTTTGGCATACTGATAGATATTAATGAGATCTAACCAATGAACTTGCAAAATATTACATTCCATTTAGTATAGCCTCGCCGAGGCGAAAAATGTGAAAATTTTCGAACTGCTTCTCCTCTGAAACTGTTGGGCCGATTGAAGTCAAATTTCATATGGAGCCTCTATGGGATGGGGAAAGCCAAAACTTGCTCATGGGGTCCAGGTCACATGACCAAAATGGCCGCCAAGCCATATATGGTAAAAACCCTTCAAAAATAGTCTTCTCCAGAACCACTGGGCAGATTTCCACGAAACTTGATAAATAGCATCTGGGACGTAGGCCCATCATAAATTGCTAAAATGGTGACCCTGGGTTGACCGTGACCTTCTTTGTGCCTAGGTCAAACTTTGACACATATGCTTTTGTGTTGGAAAAGTGAGAATGCATTTTATCCTGCAAACGATTCAGAATACAGTACTAAAGTATAAGGTATATTTTTGCTCCTTACGATAAGGCGCATTTATTGGGGGAACCTTTTTAGGTCCAGGTCACATGACTAAAATGGCCGCCATACCCATATATGGTAACACTCATAAAGCTAAAAGCATCCGGCGGGTCGTGCACTTCAGCTGAAGCACTGGTTAGTGTATATGTTTTGCAGTGTTTTATGAAACTGCTCTATTTAACAGACTGATACCAGTCTACTCCTTAACCAGTGGATGCATATTGCAATATTGCAATAATTCCGAAGGAATGTTCCTTTGGTGATCCTCTACTAAAATTGCTCAAACCATTCCGCTCCTGACAGATAAGATAGCCACCAGAGCTAAAAATCGCCTCCTAGGGCCAACGTGTTTTACATAGACTTATATGGGGAAACTTTTTAAAATATTCTCGTCTGAAACAAGGCCTTTGGTATGCGGTACTCACCTTTAGCTAGTGGAACTCTGCTAAGGATATTCCAAATATAGCCCAGGGGCCAATGTTTGCCCAGCTCAGCTCCCACACGTTTACGTAAACTTATATATTGAAAACTTTTAAATATCGTTTTAAAACCGGAAGGTCCTTTACCAAAGTTGCCCAAAGTATAGCCCTGGGGTAACAAATGATCCGGCCCAGAGTCCCTCTTTTTTAATATATATAGACCCATATAAAGGGAAAAACTTTTGAGAATCTTCTTATCTGAAACCAGAAGGCTAAGGCCCTTAATTTGTGATACATGACTTCGTCTAGTGGAGACTTGGACCAGCATTGTTCAAATTATAACACCGGGCCCACTTGTTTTACATAGACCAGTATAGGCAAAACCTTGGAAAATCTTCTTGTCTGAAAGCAGAAGGCCAATGCATTTGATATCATATCAAATGCATTGACCTTCTGGTTTCAGACAAGATGATGGCATGTAACTTGATCTTGTGGACTTCTACTAAGAGTGTTCAACTTATAGCCCTAGGGCCAAAAATGGCCCCGCCACAGGTTCATTTATTTTACATATAGAGAAAACATTGTCTGGAACCAGAAGGCTGTGGTCTATGATGTTTAGTACATAACTTCATGTATATTACGATAACACATCCGTGCAACATAGTGCATCACCTCTCCAAAATGGCTACTTTGCGGATGAAAATCGGTGATATTTTTCTTATTAATATTGCAAACATGGATACCGGGTGCTCGTTAGAACTGACTCATTGAGGCGGTTCTAACGAGTACCCACAACCTATGTCTTGGAGCAGAAATAAGAAAAATAATGTATAGCTCCGTAAACCCAAGTTTTCTCTGTATAAATTGGGGTTTAGTGAGTGTTCATTACACGGACTTGTTCCCGTGATGGTAAACTTCTACAAAGCTTGTTCAAATTTGAACTCTGGGACAAAAGACAAAAACTGACCCCCCCCCCCCCCCCCACACACACACACACACCCTTGTGGCCTACTTGTTTTACAGACATAATTGGGAAAACTTGAAAACTTAAAAAAAAAAAAACTGTTCTAAAACCAGAAGACCCTGGCATTCGATATTTGGCTTGTAGCTTCGTCTAGTGGACCTATATACCAAGGCTTTTCAAATACTTCCCCTTGGGTCAAAATTGGTCTCACCCAAGGGCTCAATTATTTTACATAGACCAATACATAGGGAAAACTTTAGAAATCCAGAAAGCCAAGGCATTTTTATTTTGTATAGCTACATCTACTGGACCTCTATGAAGAATGCTCAAATTTTAGCCTTGGGGCTAAATTCTTGTTTTGAAACATAATTTATACAAAGTCTTAGATTCTAACACAGCGTGCCTATATAGGCAATGGAAAACGGCTGTGTTTTATTCTGCAACAAATCACAGCTCGGAAGAGCGTGACGGGTGACGTCATTTACAACTGCTAATTTATGACGTCACTAGTCCTTTTCCTTGACGTTAGACGGTGTAACGTCATTTTCTCGCATCGAAAACGTTTGAAAAGGATATAAATGCATGTGTTTCAGTCGATAATTTTAGCGGGTTTCCTTCTAACAGTGGCGAAAGGTTGTGAGATTTTGAAGGAAACAACAACATTATTAGTGATTTTCAGCGTGTTAGAATCGAAATAGATCAGCTCTAGTCTGTGATTTGTTGAGTAATAAATCACAGTTTGTCGGTCAGTTGTAAGTAGACAAATCACGCGCGCTACGCGCTCGTGATTTGATCTACTTTACAACTGACCTCCAAACTGTGATTTATTACTCAACAAATCACAGCTACAGCTGATCTATTTCTTAAGTAGTCTACCTTTTGAAACTTCAATATCTCCTAGCTCAGGTGAGCGACATAGGACCATCATGGTTCTCTTTTTTATTCCCTCACCATTCGGAGAAAGGTGGAAAGGGCATGTAGTGTTACCCCTGTCCATCCGTTTCTGTCCGTGTCCTCGTCTGGGTCCTCGTACGTGTTCGAGAAGGCGTGAGCAGCTTGCACTTAACTGTCCGTGTACTTATTTAGTTTTCTTTTTTTTTCAGATGGAAGTCTTTTATTTTAATTTATTAAGCATTGTAACGCCGCTTATAGTGTCCACACAATGCTTAGAGTCCATATGAACGCTAACGCTAACTGTTCATTTTGCCAAATTGACAATAGGCGTCGATCATGTAGATCGGAATACAGTATCAACCGCTAATGTCCAATGCTTGGCAAGTATTACATTGGTCGACATATGGCATTTTGAAGAAAAAAGCTACTTGAAGTTGAATAATTTCTGAGTTAAAATGACATGGTGAACACTAAGCGTTGGGATCGCACATATTTATGGACAGCCGCGACGCTTAGTGTGCATATGAGCACTAAGCGTTGCTGTTCACGTTTGGCACTAAGAGTTACGATTGCAACGCTTATTGTTCATTTTGTTTGATTTGAGGTTACACTGTATAGGTCATTTTGGAGACGTTGCTTCCAATTTTGTGGGACTTTTACCCGACATTGAGATGAAATGACATCTCAAGTCCTGTGCCCAATGAAACCAATTGGGTTTATAAGCATGGACGGTCCGACTCGCACCGCTTTGCCTGGGCAGGCTTAGATCCTCTACGCGGTTTACCAGTACTCGTGTGTGGTCGGTCTCAGCTCGCGTGGAAGCTACATGCCCATCTATTTCTTCAAGCCCCGATGGGCGGGGGCCGACTTATTGTCCAACACTAAAGCTTATTTTGTACCTTATGGACTACTTATGGACTTAACTTCAAGCTCCTATGATTTAAGAAAGCAGTGATTTATTGAGTAATATGTAGAGGATCTTACACGAGTGGTCATTTCATATGATATTTCTGAAACGAGCCTTCGGCGAGTTTTATAAATTTCATATGAGATGACAACCACGAGTGTTAGATTCTGTTTATTATATGATTTTATCGCCTTTGAATCTGTGATATAAGAAAGCTGTGATTTGTTGAGTAATATGTAGAGGGTCTTACACGAGTGGTCATTTCATATGATATTTCTGAAACGAGCCTTCGGCGAGTAACATAAATTTCATATTAAATGACAACCACGAGTGTAAGATTCTGTTTTTCATATGATTTTATCGCCTTTGCATTATACAATTATTCCACAAAAATGCATTGTTGACATAGATGTCGTCATGACGTTACTTAATACCGCCTAAGTGTTATTACACGTGTGGTCATACGGTTTTTATTACACGACGTTATCCACTGCTTATCAACGACGTCATATAATAAATCACTGTATGGGGTTCAGTTGTAAGGTAGATCAAATCACGAACGCGTATCGCGAGTGATTTATCCACTTAAAGCTGGTCGCCAAACTGTGATATATTACTCAACTAATCATGCAATATTCTTGCATAAAAACCTTTGCGCATGGCTGTTTGAAGACATTGTCAAATGGACCGAAAGCCGTAGTCAAACAGCAAAAACCATGTTCAAATCATGAAATTCGCGTGCTGTTTGAACATGGATTTTGAGCTTTTGATATCACAAGACGGGCCTTGCTTTGTTTACGTTACGTTCAGCGACGTGACGTTATCGCCCTGAACGTAGCGTTTTAGGGTTCTATGATGACGTCACTGCATGACAACGTCATTGTAAACATCATTCTGAACTGGCCGCCATTTTGGTTTGCCTGTCGCATTTGAATAGTTTATATGGAATTTATATGGAGCTTTTGGGCGTTTTCGTCAAAAGTTGCTGTCGGATTCGTAAGTTATGCAAGAATAACGATCATCCATGGTTATTTCATTGCATTAACATTTGCCGGATCCCTCGGAAGATATTTGAACATTCGGCCTAGCGGCCTCATGTTCAAACAGCTTCCTCGGGATCCGGCAAATGTTAATGCATGAAAAACCATGGTTGATCCCTATATTCTTGCATAAATATCTATGCTCATGGCTGTTTGAAGCCATTGTCAAATGGACCGAAAGCCTTGCTCAAACAGCAAAAAACATGTTCAAATCATGAAATTCGCGCGCCGTTTGAACATGAATATTGAGATTTTGATATCCCAAGACTGGCCTTGCTTTGTTTACGTTACGTTGAGTGCCGTAACTTTATGGCCCTGAACGTAGCGTTTTAATATGGTTCTATGATGACGTCAGATGGTTACTGCGTAACGACGTCATTGGAAACAACATTCTGAACTGGCCGCCATGTTGGTTCGCCGGTCGCATTTGAAGAGTTTATATGGAGCTTTTGGGCGTTTTCGTCAAAATTTGCTGTCGGAACCGTAAGTTATGCAAGAACAACGATCACCCATGGTTATTTCATTGCGTTAACATTTGCCGGATCCCTCGGAAGATATCTGAACATTCGGCCTCGGTTCTCATGTTCAAACAGCTTCCTCGGGACCCAGCGAATGTTAATGCATGAAAAACCATGGTTGATCCCTATAAAGTTGATCTATTTGATTTTAACACACTGAAAGTCGACTAAATGCTGTTGTTTCATTCATATTCTGTCAACATTCCGCCATTGTTTGACGAAATCCCGCCAACAAGTTTGACTGTAACACATGCAGTTACGGGCCTCCTTGGCCTAGTGGATAAGAGCGCCGACTCTTAAACATTAGGTCTCTCACTGCTGTGGGGTTGAGTCTCGCTTGGGTCATATGTGAGACGCCAAGTTCTGCAACGGAAGGTCTGGTGTTTTTTTTTTCTCCGGGTACTCCGGTTTTCGCCCACCTCTGATTAACGATCGACATGATATGAGTGAAATAATCTTGAAAGAGCCGTAAAACCAAAACCAAAAAAAAAAAAACAAAAAAAAAACAAAAAAAAAAAACAAAAAAAAACAAAGAAACATGCAGTTACCTTTTTTGAACGTACTTGATGCTTGAAAAAAAAAAAAAAAACAACGCTACTTCGTCTAATGTCAAGGAAACGATCGATGACGTTGTTCTTCGCGCCACGCTTTTTCGCCTAGTGATTTGTCAATATATCACTGGATTTAAGCATTGGCTATATAGACGCCCAGTTTTAGAGTGAAAATTTTACCACCAAAAATGAAAATATTTTCAGATAAAAAATTCAGATATTTTTCATGTTTCTGCTCAAAACAGATTGTGGGAACTCGTTATAACCACTTCAGCGAGGCGGTTCTAACGAGTACCCACAGTCTTACGTTTCTGAGCAAGATTTAGAAGAAAATGGTACACCTGTAAACCCCCAGGTTTACTATATAATAGTGGAGTTTAAGGGGGTCAAAAGTATATAGGCATGTTTTCGTGACGAACACAAGTGAAAATGCTAAAACATACGTCAAGCAATTACATTCTACAGCCCAACACAAATTTTGGTAACATAAGTATCAACAGTTACCACTTTCTGGGCTAACTCGGCAGACGACAAATTGTTAATATTTTCTTCTTATTTTCCCTGGAAAACAGGACTTGGCATCTCATGCAAATTATTTCCATAGGAGACAATTTGCTTGAGATGTCAAATCCTGTTTTGTACTAAAACAAAATTTATAAGAAAAGTATTTCAAAATGTCGTCTGCTAAAAATACCCAGTATGCAGAGCTTTAAGAGGAACGGCGAAAGCTTCTAGGCGCCAATTCCTTTTACTCTGTTTCCTGTCCAGTAAATTACAAAGATGATTTCATGACATCTAAGCTTATAATGCCATCCTTCTAGAGCGTGCAGTCGTCCAATTCCATTAAGATTAATGGCTGCTGTCAAAAGACCATACCGGAAAAGTTCAAGATCTCAAGAATAGTTAAAACCGTGCCGCTGAGAATGGGAAGTGGGAATGGGCTGAACAGCCTGAATAAACCTCTTTTTTGTCGATTACATGTATTTACCCATAGTTTCTGACTACAGAAGCTTCCCGCCTGCTATAGTCCACGTGACTATCACCGTGTACAAAATCCAGATACCGGTTAATTATAGCAGCGCTAGTCTTATTGTGGCGTCACAGCGCTGTGTATATAATCAAAGCGCCAAAGGCATGAAATGACAGAGTCTATGAGAAAATCATAACATTGTGAGAACTTACAGAAAACCTTTCTAAAAAGATCTTAAAATTTAGAAAGGTAGTTCTGCAAATTCCAATATATGATATGTTTGCAGATGTCTATTGACCGGTGGTATTATGAAACGCCATTCGATGTTTCAAATTTTTGAAAGAAACTATTTACGTTTTCAAAACCAAATATTCAAAATTCATGTTTTAACAATGTTGCTGTCCATAAGTAACAGTTTTTGTCTGGTCGGTTGTGGATACCTCTCCCAAAAGATACTCTGTGGGAAGGAGATCGGAGGAGAAAGGTTGGCTAGTCCTGTACATGAATTTTGTGAAGACATTTCTGGTAAGAACAGCACTATGAGCCCGCTCGAAATCCTGCTGGATAAGATATCCCAGATTCTGAACGTAAACAAATAAATGAAACCATGTGAGGCCGAAGCACTTGATTGATGTAACGTCTCGCTGCAGTCATGATCTTGAATGTTCTTAGTGACACTAAGCTGCGTGCGCTAACTACATGCAATAGCTCGCCACACAATTACGCTTATTTCACACGATATGTCATGCTCTGTTACGCACGCGTCGCCTCGGCATACCTTACACCTATACGTCGATATACCCGGAAACGGCCATCGTTGTGATTCACGCTGAAACTTGTGCGATTTGTCACTGAAACGCATATGTCAGTCGCTTAGACGCCAATTTACGTATTTCATGCACTAGCGTAAGTGTTCCGTTCTGTGTCGGCGCGTTAACTTTGGTCACGACAGGGACGTCTAGCTCTAAAACGTGCATCGCATAAGGGCGACGAACAGTGTCAGTGCTTATTAGTTGGAAGTTGAGACCCCTTGTTTATCTACAGGTACGGTGTAGCAGCTGCCGGCGGAAATCTGTTTCGCATATGCGTCTGACGGTTGAATCGATCTTGACGTACTGACGTCGGTCTTCCGCTACGTGGAAGTCCACTAGTGTCTTCTGTATATAGTAAGATGTCGCTCCAATAGACGATATATCACACACATGTGGCACCTAAAATCAGAGTCAACGTCATCCGCTTTCCGACCAGCTTCTATCTGTCCAGGGGCACGCTTACGATCCTTTAATGAAAAATGTTGCAATACGCTCTCACTTAATGCTTTTTTTGAGAACAAATTTCAGTTTCTTCTTTTCTAGGCACAACCTTACATTACACATCAAAAGTTTGATCCTGAACATGTGGTTTTTATCCGTACTGGTGTGAAGGTGGTGGACAGGATCGACGTGGCCGGGACTGGTAACCAGACTTAACGGTTGATTGATGTAACCTTTTTAGCTTAACTGACGCGCTTTTCGTATTAGCAACTTCGGGTCGAATGCCAAACAATCAACCCAAACATAGCCGCGTCGTTTGTCAGTGTTGGGTACATGTAAGTGTTATCTGTAAAATCTGCACATGAATCAAATGTTGGATCTGGCAAACAATGTAAACTCAGATCACACGCCACAGAACAAGGTGCTGATCTTGTTCTACACCTTTTTGCAATAATTACTAACATCTTAAGTTTAAACGAATCAGTCCAAGTCCCCGTTCATGACCAGCCTGCATTTAGAGACAATCGGCATGAGTGTTGTCAGTGCTTCGATTTATTCACTGCCTTGAGTTTCTGGAGTGCACTCTTCCATCACTGAAGTTGGGCTCGTCCATTCTGCAAAATATGGCACCTAGAATTATATCACAGGACCTACACTAAGTATCTGTACCATATTCCAGGGTTGAAAGGGACAGCCTTTCTTTCCAATTTCTCCACGCAAAGTCAATAGAACCTATGTTGTAACTGACCTAAACTTGACGTCGAAAGTCAGAAAAAAAACCATTAATATTCTTGTCTGCAGCTGACCTGGTCTATCAGCAGGCTGGTCTTTAAGGTTTAAATATTGACAGCACTGATAGAAAACATTGTAAAACCTGAGCAGACGCCGCATTGATCTGGGTATACTAGTCTTCATCAAACCCGTCGCATGATGAGCTGATTCATATGAAATGCTGAATCGTAAGATAAAATCGTCAAGTCGTTTGCTTCAAAAGTTTGCAGTACGCTTATAGGGTAACTAATACGCTTGTATATTATCTGTAAGACGACAACAACAAAAATTAAGCTTTATGTTCAAAGTCAACCATGGCCTAGTTCCGATGTATATCACTGACTTAATACCACCTTTGGTGAGGGACGTTTCAAACTACCCTTTAAGAAACATGAACGATTACTCAATTCCATATGCACGCACTGAAATTTTCAAAAAGTCTTGTATTCCATCAGCAGTATCTTGCTGGAACAATGCTGATAACAGTCTTAAAAATTTGAATACCTTTTCGTCTTTTAAGTACCATTTAAAACGCTCAAACGAAAACTATTGTACAGTACCTAAATATTATTTTTCTGGTGAAAGACGTTTGGCAGTTCTGCACGCAAGAATCCGTAATTATTGCAGTAATCTGAATGCTGACCTGTATAACAACTTCTTATGCCCAGATCCTACTTGTAGCTGTTTAGTTGAAATGGAAAATGCAGAACATTTTTTCTTTCATTGTAACAAATATATTAACCAACGTTTGGCTTTATTTAACTCTCTACGAACTTTCCAGCCTCTTAGTGTTGAACTATTGATGTTTGGAAATCCTAACCTTAACACTGAAGGCAACAATTTCATATTTGCATCCGTTCAACGTTTTATCAAAAGTTCTGACCGATTTACGTAAATAGCATCGATTGATACGAATCTGTTAAGTATAAGTGTACCAACCCCCAGCAAGCGTCCTTGTCATGTTTTTTCATCCTTTCCAATGTTCATCATATCATCCACCTACTATCCGTTTATGTATTATGCTCATATGTCTTGATAATGACGTGATCGCTATTATTTGCTTAATGCTCTGCTTGTGTGTTGTAGGGGAAGGGCCGTAACTAATGTTGAGATAACTTGTGGCCCGACCCCTTGCTTGCAAATATAAGCAATAAATATGTTTAATCTGAGTGTTGTCAGTGCTTCGATTTATTCACTGCCTTGAGTTTCTGGAGTGCACTCTTCCATCACTGAAGTTGGGCTCGTCCATTCTGCAAAATATGGCACCTAGAATTATATCACAGGACCTACACTAAGTATCTGTACCATATTCCAGGGTTGAAAGGGACAGCCTTTCTTTCCAATTTCTCCACGCAAAGTCAATAGAACCTATGTTGTAACTGACCTAAACTTGACGTCGAAAGTCAGAAAAAAAACCATTAATATTCTTGTCTGCAGCTGACCTGGTCTATCAGCAGGCTGGTCTTTAAGGTTTAAATATTGACAGCACTGATAGAAAACATTGTAAAACCTGAGCAGACGCCGCATTGATCTGGGTATACTAGTCTTCATCAAACCCGTCGCATGATGAGCTGATTCATATGAAATGCTGAATCGTAAGATAAAATCGTCAAGTCGTTTGCTTCAAAAGTTTGCAGTACGCTTATAGGGTAACTAATACGCTTGTATATTTTTGATTACCGCGCCAAACCGGACTACATTGTGTGCGGACTCATATTTCTATGGCGGTCAAAGCCGGGAGAAAGCCATCTGCAGGATAGCTAGAAATGGCAGATTGAATCTGTCATTGAAAAGTGAAGTCTGGACTAGAGTCATGTCTGGCACATGGACAGTGTAGATCCAGATCAGACGCCATATTAACGCGGCATCTGATCTGTGTCTACATTGTTTGCACAAACTATGATACTCAACGAAACAGTTTAAGTCTCAGTTCAGAGAACAAATCAGAAACAATCTTCTTGCATACCAGACAAGGAAATCCGTGATTTTACCCTGGGATAGAAATTTATGTTCTGACCCTGGTGTTCCGACCCAAAATTGAATATAATCGCGTGTTTGATAAATGCACTGGTTGATTTCAACCTCATGCGAGGTGTCGTCATGCGTGACGTCACTAAACATTCCTGTCGTGTCATCACAAAATGGCGGACGTCGGTAACCAAAGTGACAGCAGCATTAAAAATTCGCGCTAAGAAATGGAGGGTATGCAAGAAAAAGAATCCCATATGGGTGTGAGGGGTGGATAGAAAAATCCGTCCCTCGGGATCACTGTCCGGCATCACTCGGCAAGCCTCGTGATGCCGGACAGTGTCCCTCGGGACGGATTTTTCCATCCACCCCTTACACCCATATAAGATTCTTATAGTCCCACCGGTGCTGTCAGTGTTTCGCTTTGACAAAAAATCGTAGCTTCAGTACCCTCTGAACTCCACTTTACATGGAGTTATATAATATGGAGAAAATGGGGTTTGCAGAGGTATACATTATTTTTCTCATTTCTGCTCCAATACATAGGCTGTGGGTACTCGTTAGAACCGATTCTAATGAGCACCCCCACCTATGAAGTCATAGGCTTTGGGTACTCGTTAGAACGGCCTCAGTGAGGCGGTTCTAACGAGCACCTACGGCCTATGAAGTATAATCAAAATTTTCACCAGAAGATTAACGAAAGAATGTACTTTGTTACACGGATATGTTGTCGTAACGGAATGGACTGGTCCAATTCAAAGGTGGACGAGTCCACCAAGTAATCATAGAGGTGAAAAGGTTATCAATCTTACGTAAAAAATTGCCCCATCCCGAATCCAACCCCCACCCCGAATGACCGTAAACTTACTGTTGTTTCCTTATTAAGTTGTTCGACTCTTCGCTGTAGGACCGCCTGTCCCCCTCCATCACGTGAAGCTGTCTCTGTAGACGGCAGAGTTCGGTCTCGAGCTGGGACTCATCCACAGCGTCTTCTCCACATACCGACCGGCGACCAGTCTGAAGAGGGTTGGTCTGGCCACCCATAGCTTGACCAACTGGAAATAAAATACATTTATTTTCACAAAATTATTTTCTTAACACACGACACCCATTTTTCAGTGTGGTTTGTTTGTTTGTTTGATTTGAGGTTTATCGTCCACGTCAACACTATTTAGGTCATTTTGGAGGGTAAAATCACGGATTTCCTTGTCTGGTGTGCAAGACACTGCAGGAATGTTTAGTGACGTTGCTGTGGCGTCAACCTTAACGACGGCGCAATCGAGGTCGTAATCAACCAGTGCTTTTATCAAACACGCGATTATATTCGATTTTTGGTCGGAACACCAGAGTCAACACTATAAGAATCTTATATGGGTGTGAGGGGTGGATTGAAAAATCCGTCCCGAGGGACACTGTCCGGCATCACGAGGCTTGCCGAGTGATGCCGGACAGTGATCCCGAGGGACGGATTTTTCTATCCACCCCTCACACCCATATTGGATTCTTTTTCTTGCCTACCTTCCATTTCTATTGCGAATTTTTAATGTTGCTGTCACTTCGGTTACCGAGTCGACGTCCTCCATTTTGTGATGACACAACAGGAATGTTTAGTGACGTCAAGCATGACGACGCCGCACATGAGGTTGTAATCAACCAGTGCATTTATCAAACACGCGATTATATTCGATTTGGGGTTGGAACACCAGGGTCAGAACATAAATTTCTATACCAGGGTAAAATCACGAATTTCCTTGTCTGGTGTGCAAGAAATATATTTCTATCCCAGGGTAAAATCACGGATTTCCTTGTCTGGTATGCAAGAACAAAGATTCTTGCACACCAGACAAGCAAATCCGTGTGTGTGATAAATAACTTGGTAGGTGATGTAAAGGCAAATCCCAGAGACTTCTACAGATATATCAATAGCCAGAAGAAAGATAGGCAATGTATCCCGTCCCTTAATAAAAGAGGAGGGAACGGGATCGCTGAATCGGACTCTGAAAGGGCAGAGGAATTGGTTGGTCAATTCAATGATGCATTTAATAAAACTGAGTTCAACGAGGTTCCATTGACTGGAAGATCGGCCCCTTTCATGGGTAATATTGATGTATCCTCGGCGGGAGTGATCAAGTTACTTAAAGGCTTGAACCCTTCTAAAGCTTTAGGGCCTGATGTGCTTCATCCTAGAGTCTCGAAGGAACGAGCAAATGAGTTATATCCAGTTTTTGCTCATTTTTTCCAACAATCTCTCGATATGGGTGAAATTCCCAAAGAATGGCTCCTAGCGAACATTTGTCCACTTTGCAAAAAAGGAGACAGGGCTCTTGCTCGTTATTATCGCCCGGTTTCACTGACCTGTGTTCTATGTAAATTGCTTGGACATATAGTCTGCTCAAACATCACGGCCCACTTGGATGAACATAAACTTTTGTCAGACAGAAAACATGCATTTAGGAAAAGGCATAGTTGCGAAACTCAGTTGAGCACGGTTATTAATGACTGGGCAAAATTATCGACAAAGAGGGGCAGGTTCACACATTTATTCTGGACTTCGATAAGACTTTTGACACCCCTCCTCATGAACAACTTAAATTATTTCCTTATGGAATTGGAGGGAAGACTCTCAAATGGATAGATTCCTTCCTTTGCTACAGGAAACAGCGACAGAGGTAAGGGCGAGGATTATGGCCATGTAAAATCGATTTAAGCCCCCCAGTGGAATTATTTCCACTGGCCGTTCCAAGGCGGTTCTTCTGTGGCGGTTTATTTATATTGTTGTTTGTTACTACTTACTGTGTGTATCACTTGTGCTTTTTTTATTTTGGATGGCCATTTGGCCATTTTGTGGGAAAGTAACTGTCCTTATGGCCATCCTTTGTTTAGATTTCCATTATGGTCTGGTCGCTTCATGTTTGTGTTTCTTTCCCTTTGGTGTCTTTGGTGGGTGGAGTAAGTTAATTGTATCGATTCCTGATCGTTGTTTTACTTCTACTTTGTTGTTAATGGTGAAATCTTCAGTATGGGCGCCAGTTTTATCTGGGGTACCCCAGGGGACTGTTCTTGGTCCGTCGCTATACTCCCTGTACATCAATGATATTTCCACTGACATTGACTCGGAAATAAGACTGTTCGCAGACGACTGTGTTTGCTATCGGGAAATCAGAGATACTGAGGACTCGATGAAACTTCAGAAGGCTATAGATAGATCAGAATGTTGGGCACGAAAATGGGGCATGAGATTTCAACCCGTTAAATGCAATATTATGCAGATAACTAGGAAAAGAGTAAATAAAATTAAGGCTTCTGACACCTTAGAGGGAACGGTCCTCGAAAATGTGAATTCCATTAAATACCTTGGTGTGACAATCACTCACGATTTGAGATGGAATACATACATTAGCAACATGTGTACAAAGGCGAATAGAACACTTGGTTTCCTGAGGCGAAATCTTCATCAGTGTCCTCATTGTGTGAAAGAGACAGCATATAGAAAAAAATATAGAGCACTTGTTCGCCCAATCTTTGAATATGGTAGTTGCACCTGGGACCCTAGCGGAGTGGTGAAGAAATTGAAAAAGTTCAGAATAGAGCTGCTAGATTTGTAACAGGAAATTACTGCTTTGAAACTGGGAGCATGACTGGAATTCTAGGAAAATTAAGATGGGAGTCTCTCAAGAAAAGCAGAAGAGACAGTAGGCTCATACTCTTATACAACGATTTAAAGGGTGCTGCCAGCATGCATTCCAACAGATGACCTTGTTCCCAAAAATATGCACTGTAGAAAGCACCATTCAATGACGTTTCAGACCCTTACTGCAAGAACTGACATTTATAAAGAATTGTTCTTCCCCCGAACCATTTAAGAAATGAAATTTATTTTTCTGCAGTTCATGGAAGTATGAACGCAGTGGGTCGCGTGCAAAGTAAATGAACCCCGAAGGGGTTCATGTGAACTTTGCTAGCGACCCACTGTCGTTCATACTTTCATGAAAAGCAGAAAAATTAAGTTTATTTTTTATATTTACATTATTTGCCCCTCATCACTGCGCGAAAAAAATGCTTGTAGGGCAAACTTTTAAAGCTGAAAAACATTTACACGCTGTTTTTCTACAAAGAGCGGATCAGCGTTGACGTCATCAAAGCCCGTAGAGAACAATTGTTTAGAATGACGTCACTTAACGTCACTAAAAATCATGTGATCCGATGCGTTCATGAAAGTATGAACGCAATTGTTTTCTATAGGTTTACATTAGACTTTACACTGGAAATGTAAATATTTAAGAAATGAAATTTATTTTTCTGCAGTTCATGGAAGTATGAACGCAGTGGATCGCGTGCAAAGTAAATGAACCCCGAAGGGGTTCATGTAAACTTTGCTAGCGACCCACTGTCGTTCATACTTTCATGAAAAGCAGAAAAATTAAGTTTATTTTTTATATTTACATTAGTTGCCCCTCATCACTGGGCGAAAAAATGCTTGTAGGGCAAACTTTTAAAGCTGAAAAACATTTACACGCTGTTTTTCTACAAAGAGCGGAGCAGCGTTGACGTCATCAACGCCCGTAGAGAACAATGGTTTAGAATGACGTCATTTGACGTCACTGCAAATCATGTGATTCGATGCGTTCATTGACGTATGAACGCAATTGTTTTCTATAGGTTTACATTAGACTTTACACTGGAAATGTAAATATTAGAGATTGGAATGCGGGAATTCCAGTGAACAATGCGCAGTAGAAGATGGGCAAAGAACTGGGGACCGCTAAAGTGGAATCTACCCTGGAATGCCATTCCCGATTCGATTATTTCGACGACTGAAGGTGCTGATGATTGTGTAGCTAAGTTTACCTCTTTGGTTAGAGCTAGGACTAACTTCCCGGTGTATGAATGTCATTTGACGTGTCACCAGTAACAATTCTGATTCTGAAGCATGTCAACGTTGGATGCTTGTCAACGGTATGTGTACTAACGCT
Source organism: Lucinisca nassula (assembly GCA_963580285.1). NCBI lineage: Eukaryota > Metazoa > Mollusca > Bivalvia > Lucinida > Lucinidae > Lucinisca > Lucinisca nassula. The sequence continues at coordinate 133,243,368 of OY757022.1, forward strand.
TATTTTTTCAATGGACCTTGTGCTGGAATTTGTAAAATTGACTAGACCTACTGTGAAATTCAAATACCCTTGATTTTAAATGTTACGCTTAAATTATAATGAACACTTTTACGTGTATTTGCCCACACGTCAGCATCATCTAATAAACCTTTTAACAACGATAACAACAACAGCGTATGCAGCTGTGGGGATAAGGGTATATTTCTACTTAAAATATAAGTTGTGATACATGTAAAGATCTTGACATAACAATTAAGCAAAGACAGGAACAAATTATTTTTTTGAATTACGTACCGCATTTATACTTTTTCCACATTTTTTGTTTCTGTGTAACGTTCTGTTCCGTATTCCGTGTTGCTTCCTTTTCATTGATTGTCTTGATTCCTTGCCGACGCCAGTATACGTTACAACACCGTAGCAACGTAGCGTCATTTCCGTTCACTATAACGTTGTGTTGGCCTTGATGGACGTCAAAAGACGTTGATGATTTAACGTACAAAATCACTGATTACGCTAAACATCAAGAGTATGTAGTGAAAACAGGCTAAATGCTTACGCTTCAAAACGCTAAACACTTTGTGACACGTAAACAACATCATATTATCGCCCCCGTCCATCGGGGCCTAGAGAAATATATTTGGCTGCCTATAGAGAAATAGATTTGGCTTCACGGTGCTTCCTCGCAGAGCTGAAATCGACCGAACTTGAGTACTGGTAAACAGCTGAGGTCTAAGCCTGCCCAGGAAAAGTGATGCGCGTCGGACCGCTGCTTAAACCCTAGCGGTTTCTATGGGCGGTAGGGCTTGAGAAGTCATTTTATCTCAATGTCGGGTAAAAGTCCCCCAGCATCGGAAGCAACGTCTCCAAAATGACCTTAATAGTGTTGACGGGGACCCCAAACCTCAACTCAAACAAACATACAAACAACATCATATTAATGAGCCAGTGCATAATAAAATCTACAAGAAGGCACGAGCGACCAGCGAAGACTGGGATCAGCCTGCGCTTTCGCGCAGTCTGATCAGAGTCTTCGCTGATCGCATGTACCTACTATAGGCTAATATCTATGCAACGAGACATAAGCAAAATGTCTTGTCATAGTAGATGGTGCGCAGGTTGAGTTCAGTCTCTACTAGTCACACCGGTCTTATTGTGTGTTTTGTCATACGCCGACTCATTAATGGGCCCCGTCAAGCGATTTTTGTACTTATCGCCTATGCGAGCAGCGAAGGTTCAGGCGAGCCTGCGCATCCGCGCAGTCTCGCCAGAGCCTTCGCTGCTCGCTCATACAAGCAGTGAATCAAGAGGAACCTTCAGACAAAAAGGCATATCCCTGGCCCCTCTGAATGGCTGGGCATGCGCAGTTAAAATTGTCATGACGGAATGCTCGAAGACACAAATTCGCTTGGCGGGGCTCATTTATAAATGGTATGGTTGAGTGAGACGAAGGTATCTTGAATCGTGCGTCACTGGGACGTCCAACTGATAATAACTTACAGATGGGCATGACCGGCTGTCCTTGAAACAGGTACGGGGTAGAGGGTAAATTCTGTAATTTTTTGTCTGTTTCTACACTTCCATTTATTTTCCTCCTTCTCTCATGTCCCGGCATACTTTCACTTTCTCTACTATCTCTTCAATCTGTTTATTTTTTCGCTCTGTCGGAAACGATACAAAATGACCCACAAGGGCGGACGTTTCGTTAAACCTCAACACTATATCATCAAAACAATCAAAACTTTGAGAAGGCAAAAATATATCTTTGAGAATGCGCGGTCAATGAAGACTTAGGTCAGAGTGTTTACTCAATCAGATGCATGAAGACACTGGGGCAATGTCCATTTGAGCCCCGCCAAGCGAATTTGTGTCTTCGAGCATTCCGTCATGACAAATTTTAACATGCCCAGCAATTCAGAGGAGCCAGGGATATGGCTTTCTGTCTGAAGTTCCTCTTGATTCACTGTTTGTATGAGCGAGCAGCGAAGGTTCTGGCGAGACTGCGCGGATACGCAGGCTTGTCTGAACCTTCGCTGTTCGCATAGGCGATAAGTACCAAAATCGCTTGACGGAGCCCAATTATAATGCGCACAGCATGGGCATTTGTGGCCTAATGCATAAGAGCGCTGTTGAGCCCTAAATTTCTCATTTCGTAAATTTGGTACCAATTCCTCAAAGCGCGTGAAGAATTGGTACCAATACGTCTCGGATTTCATACCATCATTCTCACGTGTGAGAGAAATACACACGTAGTCCAACCCTGCATATTCCTCGATAAAATACCCCACAAAGCTGCTGCAGTTTGCACTCGATTCCAATTTTTCACACGCATACCATAATTTTATAAACGTGGAAGGAATTTCCATTGTCACTTATGAGACAAGAGTTGAAATCGCGAGAAACCTTGTCACGGTGTTCCGACTAGACCCGCATGCCTGTGTAACTATAAAAGCAAGTCTTAGCAAGAGATAATTATTCTGTTAATGTTATAATTATGCGGTTTCTGTTCGGAGGGGGTTCCGCATCCTTTTGGTGCCTAGGATAGGCTGCGTTGTTTTAGTGTGACACGCCCTGGGCCTTCCATATTTTTTTTCAGACACTATTGCAGCCAGTGACCTGAAAGTTGGTAGATGCAGACAACTAATTGAGATTCTTCACACGTGAGAGGATTGGTACCGATTCCTCACATGTGTGAATTATTGGTACCAATTCTTCTCATGTGTGGTTAATTGGTACCAATTTTTCACATGTATGAGGAATTGGGTTGTTGTTGTTGTTTCCAGTTTCCCCGTGTCACGGGTCGTCAGCTGGTGGGGTCCCAGGGAACGAATCCATTCTGGCACTACACCGTAGCCGTTCGGTGGTATCCCCATTCCACGTTGCCGGTGAATGGGGAGACCATCGCTCGGCACCAGCCCCGTCCGTCCGTGTCTATCGCAAGTCCGCTGCAGTCGGTCCATTTTGTCTTCTACTCGACGTTATAATCTTTTGCTTGTCAATATGCCGAACCGTGTCAGAGCAGGAAAGGCTCAATTTTGATATTGGTATTTTTGTTTTTTATTTTTATTTGATTTTTGTATATTTATGTAACGTATGTACATTTTTACATTGTTTCCCCAGCTTGTTGAGTGGTCTATTTTTTAAGTATATATATGCGGGCGGGTGTGCTTACCCCGCCACGGACCTGTTTTGTTTGTTTTTCTGTTGCCTTAAAGGTGGTGTTGTCCGTTTTAGGGCAAGCCCACCCGCTCACAGTTGCTGGGGGTGACAGTTTTTGTACCTGCAAGATTGTGCTAGTGGTTTATATTTTTTTTTTTTGTTGTTTTTTTATCTGTACATACAATATGTAACATAATAACATGAAGTGCCGGCCTACGCGGTCTCGGGCTTGAATTCGTATTTACTTTGTTAGTGAGTGACTTCTATCGCGGAGGATGTGCAAAGTAGGTCAATCCCTTTTTATGCATTTGCCGTTTTAAGTTAAGAAAAAGTGATGCCTTCCTCGAGGTAGGATGCCGCACTCTGCGTGACCATAAGTGGGTCAGTCGCCATGTTTGCATATCATTTACGCATCCTACGTGAAGGGAGGCACCATAGGAGGAAAGTGTATTCCTGCCTAGCCATTTGGAGGCCCGAGACAACGTTTGCCGATCTCGTTTGTGTTGTTGTCCTTTTTGGGACAAGCCCATCCGCCCACAGTTGCTGGGAAGGACAATTTTTGTACCTGCAAGGTTGTGCTTGAAGATTATATTTGTGTTTTGTTCTTGTTTATTCTGTACATACAACATATAACATAGTAACATGGTGTGTTGGCTTCCGCCGTCTCGGGCCCAAATTCGTATTTATTTTAGTTAGTGGGTGACCTCTATCGCGGAGGATGTGGAAAGTAGGTCAATCCCCTTTTATGCATTTTCGTTTGAAGTCAAGAAAAGGTGATGCCCTCCTCGACGCAGGATGTCGTATTCTGTGGGACCGTAGGAGAGTCATTGTGTGTCGCCATGTTTGCATATCACTATCGCATCCTACGTGTAGGAAGGCATCATAGTAGAAAAAAAAGTATTCTTGCCTAGCCGTTTGGGGACCCGAGACAACGTTTGCCAATCTCTTTAGTCAAAGTGGTTAGTGCAAATTGTTATATAATCATGTAGGTCGCATACAAGCGTCCGCCTGCGCACGTGCGCAGTCGGGCGCTCCTATGCGATCTTGTTTTTAATGTTTCATATTTACACAAATAAAAATGTTTGAAATCGCTTTTTGAGAAAACTCTTCTTCTTCTTCTAACTCCAGGTTTTTGATCTCTCTTTTCTATACTATCCTCTCTACTGTATCCCTAACCTACAACTATCGCTATATCTACCTATCTAGTGTGGTTGTATGTTGTTATAGTTTCGCGTGGGTGGTTGTGTGTGTTAAGAGCCTTCCTTCAGGTCGCGCTAAGTCATGCCCTAGTTAGTTAGTTAATTGCCCTTGTCTGTATTGATATGTGGCCATCTTGACCGTCTGTCTTTATTACGGTCATGGCGCAATTTGCTGTTTTTGGTGATTTTTATGTTATGCGACAAGGGCAGTACGGAGGGCTGTATGATATACCGGGCGAGATGCGTTTTTTCAGTCGTGGTGGTATGCAAAAGGCCCTTTTGAGGGCCCCCAGGTCATTCCGTTTGGGTAACCTTATAATGTACATCCTTTATTCGAAAGCGAAAGTTGCGAAAAAAGAAAGAAAAAGATGTGATAAGGCGTCTTGTTTCTTATTTCTGTCCCACTTTTCTATATGCGTTCCTGAAGGAGAGGCTTTGTTTGCTAGTGTGCTGTTGTGTCGTTCTCCTTTGGGTTGTGTGGCTCTCGATCAGCCAGGCTTTTGACGCAACGCTCCTAAGTGCAAAGTCCAAGGACCGCAACCACAGCGCTACGTCTCGTTCTGACTTCCCGTTTGCCTCACCCCCTCAGGAGGGGCTGGGCGACGGATTTTCCTTGTGGTGGGTCCATGCCCAGTCCCGGCGTGCTTTCGTGTGGTCCTCTTTCGGGCTGTGTGGCTCCCGATCAGCTAGGGTTTTGGTGCAGCGTTCATAAGTGCAAAGCCAGTGGGCCGCAACCACAACGCTACATGAGGAATTGGTACCAATTCTTCACACATTTAATAGTAATTGGTTCTAATTCTTCACACCCATAAAAACAGGCCACATGTTTGACGAATACTTACCAAGTCTTTACACGTCAGAAATTATCAACTCATTATTCACATGTGTGAGGAATTGGTAGCAATTCTTCATATGTGTGAGGAATTCACACCGACAAAAAGTCGCACCAGTTCTTCACAGGTGTGACGAATACTTCGGTCAACCAATTTTTCACACGTCAGAAATTATCAACATGAGAAATTTGAGCAGAAACATACGGCGAGGCGGTTTTAATGAGTACCTACAATTTATGTTTTTGAGCAGAAAAAAGAGAAAAATAATGTACACCCCTGTAAACCAAAATTTTACTGTATAAAAATGGGGTTTAATGGATATCAAAATTAAATTGGCATCTTTTCGTGATGAAAGGCTTTTTTTTGCGCTATGAGGATGGTCATTGCCACAAAGTTTCTTCATTGAATGGGTACGCAGGCTGATCTGAGTGGGGTCAGACAAATCCTAAACCGAGGGTCCAGCTGTCACGTTGGATACGCGGCTTTGCCAAAGTTCCAACGTGACCGCGCGACCCGAGGGTTATGAATTCCTGTCCCCACTGAATAACAACATTACCCCAAACACGCCTATTCAAATATATGGACAATTTTAACTTTCCCCCCCCCCCCCCCCCTCCAAAAAAAAAGGAAGAAAATTTTCAGATGAAAAATTGCGATATTTTTCTTATTTCTCACGATATTTATATATTTGTAATATTTATTACCCAAGAAATATAGATTGTGGGTATTGTTAGAACCGCCTCATCGAGGCGATTCTAACGAGTACCCACAATCTATAATTTAGAGCAGAAATAAGAAAAGTAAGGTTAACCACTGTAAACCCCACTTTTGCTTGTATAGTAAAACTGGGGTTCAATGAGGTCAAAGTTTGCGTGATGATGATCGATATGTTGTTCTCACATGTAACGTGCATTTTTCGATTTCATGGCAGTGTTTTACTTCAGGAAAGCTTGGAATGAGTAGGCTTTAAGTAAGTCAAGAATTTTGGTTTGTTTTATTGTTTGTGTTGAGGTTTTACTTCCCGGTCGACACTGTTTAGGTCATTTTGGAGAGGTTGATCCCGACCTTGTGTGACTTTTACTCGAAATTAAGATGAATTGACATCTCAAGCCCTACCCCTAGGGTTTAAGGAACGATCTTTTATTGTGTTTCTATGCGCTTTACCAGTACTCAAGTTCAGTCAAGGAAACCCCATGCAGCCCAATCTATCAAGAATTTTGGTATCAAAATATTCTTTTTTGATCTAATCAAAAACGCATATCCACGACTGGGGATTCTATTCAGAAAATACACGTAACAAAAGTATAGACGTTTGAACTTCTAAATTGCTTTTTACCAGCTAACGTCGCTGTGGAAATTGTCCGAAAATTTCGAATTGCATGACGTCAAAAGCCACGTGTTAGCTATACTATATGGGTGCCCATGTTGGACAGATTTCGCCACTAGCGGGCAAACATCAGAACATGGCCAGTTTTTGGCGACAAGCAAGAGTGCATTATGTCAAATAGGTATGTTATCACAATAGTACATTTTGACCAAAAAAAGAAAGTTCCCTGATGATTAGTATATTTAGATGATAAATGGGAATGGGAACACCTCCAGGGGAGGCAACTCCTGCAAAAGTATTTTTGTCTCCCATGTCAAAAGCGAAAACAATTTGGTCCTTTAAGAGTAGACCACTTTTTCCGTGGGACAGGGCTTATAGAAAGGCGAACAGGAGGTCCCGAAAATTGTCGCCCATTACGCAAACACGCCTATACCAATACATTGCCACCTTTATCGCCGAACAAAATGAAAATTTTACGATGAAAAATTGTGATATTTTTCTTATTTCTGCTCAAAATACAGATTGAGTGCACTCGTTAGAACCGCCTCATCGAGGCGGTTCTAACGAGTACCCTCAATCTATATTTTAGAGCAGAAATAAGAAAAATAAGGTATACCTCCGGAAACGCCAGTTTTACCATATAAAAGTGGGGTTCAAGGGGGTCAAACTTATACAGGCGTGTTTTCGTGATGCTTTGAAAAATGGCGGACAAATCTGCCAAGTGTTCCAGTTCCCCTTAAGAGAAGCATATTAACCCGTACCCCGCTGAACACAACAACAATATCTTTTGCAAACAGTGTTGATCCAGATCAGATGGCTTCTGAGCATGATCTACACTGATTTTCAGTCGGTTTGCAATTTACGTGAAAACATTACATCAAGTAATTGATTGGCTGATAGTCAGAAATGGGTGGGGATATCAATTATTCAACGGGATAAGAGTTAAGCAAGTCTGCTTGTTTTCAAATTTCGTTGATCATTTCTTTCATACCTTCCAGAGAGGCAACTCCTGTAAAATTATTTTTCTCCCATGTCAAAAGGGGTCAACTATTAAAGAAAAGAATCTGCTCCCGAGGAACAAATCCTTTCCTTTTAGAGTAGACCCCTTTTTCAGTGGGACAGAGTTTATAGAAAAGCGAACAGGAAGTCCCGAAAGTTGTCTTCCTTTGAAAAATGGCGGGAAAATCTGCCAGGTGTTCCTATTCCTCTTAAGATTTTGTTTTCGACCCACAATAGTTCTAGGAATGATTTCAAGAGGAAAATGCACATTTTTCTCACTTCTACCGTCGAATTTTAATGGCCGCGAGTCGAACACCTTCAGAGTTTTGAATTATGGAACTTTGTTTGAGACAAGGTGAGTAGTTCGATAAATAGTTCAGTTTCTATATTACCGCCAAGATTTATCTTCCCAAATGACAATTTTGAAGACAGATAAATGTATCCAATAATACTGATAATAATACCCAACATAACAGCATGTTTATACGAGAACTGTTTGGAGAAAACCTTATGTCGGGGTTTAGCTGGTACAGCTGCTCACATTTTTTCTGCAAAAAAGTTAGTAATTTTAACGGAGTGGCTATTGACAGTCGACCGGTAATAGCCAAAACACGTTAAAATGGCTAGTGACAGTCGACTGGCAATAGCCAATATACGTTAAAATGGCTAGTGACAGTCGACTGGCAATAGCCAAAATACGTTAAAATGGCTGGTGACAGTCGACTGGCAATAGCCATTTTAACGTGTTTTGGCTATTACCGGTCGACTGTCACTAAGGAATTTTAACTTTTTGGCTATTACCAGTCGCCCGTTTAACGTAAGTTTGCATCAAGTTAAACTCTTAGATTCTGGCGATTTTTTCAGAAAACACAGTAACAGAAACCCGCTGATCACTCGAGAATTCCTCTGTCCGATTAGCCAATACAATTTATATAGAGAAAAAGACTAGGGTTGTTCAGTGTAGCGTTGTTCATGCTCACATCGAATTGACTGCATTTTATTCATATGGCCGGGATTGTGAGCAGACACCCATAAACAACCGACTTTTATGTAATAAGAGGGCTTATGTGCAAGGAATTCTGCTTTCTGCATCATTAGCGGGCGGGGACACAGAAAGTGCCATTATGGTGAACGGACAAAAGCCCACTGTAACAAAAGCCCACTAGGGCAATAACCTATTGGACACTATCCACAGAAGAATGGCACACTGCTAAACTTTGGTTGGGAGGACAAATTTTGTTTGTTTGATTTGAGTCCCACAAAAATGGGAGCAACGTCTCCAAAATGACCTATACAGTGTTGACGGGGACTGAAAACCTCAAATCAAACAAACAAAACAAAATAATTTTGACCCCCTTAAATCTCATTTTTATAAAATAGAACTGGGGTTTATAGGGGTTCATATTATTTCCTTATTTCTGCTCTCAGTCATACATGCTGTATACTCGTTACTTGCCGAGGCGATTCTAACGAGTTCCCACAATCTATGTTTTTAGCAGAATAATGAAAATATATGAATAGGCGTGTTTTCGAAACGTATGGCATAAACAGGTTTCTTTCCCGTGATATTATAATGTTTTGAATATAATTGATTGACCAGTAAAAGCCCAGATCAAATGCGGCATGTGTCTGTTTGCGTATATCAACAAAAGGGACGTCAGTATCGAATTTAGGACAAAACATCCCATGGACAAAACGTCCCATGCCTTTTTTGACCAGGTGGACAAAACGTCCCACGTCATTTTTCAGGGTGGACAAAACGCCCCACATCATTTTTTTTCAGGGTGGACAAAAGGTCTCACACGATATTGACAAGGTGGACAAAACGTCCCATGCTAATTTGACAGGGTGGACAAAACGTCCCATATTCTTGAGGTGGTGTTAGGGAGGGGGATGGCTGATACATTCCTTTACTTTCCAATCAGAATGTGTTAATTGTAATTAGTAAAAATACTTTCCCAGTTTGTAAGTGTGTACTAATTTCTGGCCCCCGCCCATCAGGGCTTGAAGAAATAGATTTGGATGCATGACGTTTCCACGCAGAGCTGACACCGACTGCACGCGAGGTTCTAAAGTGGTGCGAGTCCAACCGCCCATGCATATAAACCCTATTGGTTTCACCGGGTGGCAGGGCTTGAGATGTCGGTTAAAGGTCCCACAAAATTGGAAGCAATGTCTCCAAAATGACCTATACCGTGTTAACGGGGACGCTGTGGTGCAGTGGTAAAGCATCGGATTTGAGATCGAGAGGTAGCCGGTTCGATCCTCGCAAGCGCCAAGTGTTGTTTCCTTGAGCAAGAAACTTTATCCACATTGCTTAGTACTGGTTCCTACCCAGGAAAAGAGGTCCACATGGAAGATTAGTACCAGTACTAAATGTGTTACCCTCTATAAATAAGGTCGATTATTATTATTATTATTTTTTTAATAATATTATCAAATCAAATAAAGAAACAAATGTACTAATTTCATTTCAATTAGTTATCAATTAGATATGTCACTATTCCCAGCGAACCAGCCTGCGCATGCGCGCAGTCTGATCCCAGAGTCTTTGCTGTTTGAATGAGTCTTCTAAGGCATCCGGATTAGCCAAAGACGATTCCAGGACATTTGCCCCCAGGACATTTGCCTCCCCCCCCCCAATGAAATAGTGTATCAATGGACAGTTGCCCCCGAGTTGAAAATACAACTCGGACATTTGCCCCCCACTGCTTAGTTTTGGTATGGACATTTGCCCCCAGTGCTTATTTCAAAAAGGGACATTTGTACCCCCCCCCCCCCCCACGAGATTCACCCTGGCCAAAAACCCAAAATAAAATATGTTTATTCATTTATACTTATTAGAAAAAAAAATGTTATCAGCGATGAATTTGACTCTAACTATGTATAAGTACATGTACTAGGATTACAGGATGAAAAATGCTAGTTCAACAGATATAAGAGGTGCCATTATAGCGCTCAGCTGTATTGTCGCAATGGATACAATGGGGTTTTCAATGGAATACATTATTTAACTTATTTTATACAAAATATACGTGTAGTTTGTGGTTACTCCTAGACCACCTCAATGATGTAGTTCTAATGATGTTACAAGTAAAAATATGGAAAATATAAAAAAAAAATCACCAATACTGTCAGTGCTTATGCTGTCAGTATACACATGTCTACTGGGGGGCAAATGTCCACCTGCAAAATAAGCACTGGGGGGCAGATGTCCATAACAAAAATAAGCTCGGGGGGGGGGCGCATATGTCCGGGTCGCATTTTCAACTGGGGGCAAATGTCCATCAATGCATTTTTTCACTGGGGGGGGGGGGGGCAAATGTCCTGGGGGGCAAACGTCCGGAGACCTCCAAAGACTGGTCAGACTTAATGTACATACAGCTTGATCTGAGTCTTCGCTGGTTGTACTAATATTAGGTTTTGTTATGCACAGACTCATATGTTTTGTGAAAGAACTACTTTAACCCCCAAAACGCCAAGAAAAACTGCATGTGAAAATACTGTCATTTTATGTCGTCTGCTTCATACTTGCAAACTTTCGAAAACATTTGGCATGCGTGCAAACAGTATAGATCCCGATCAGACTGTTCGTCAAGTAGCAGTCTGCACTGGGTTTACATAGTTTTGCAGCAAACCAGCTGACAACAAAGCCGACGAGAATTAATGTGATTGGCATCTTAAGGTTTAAGTAAATTTATGATTTTTATAAGTCAGATAAACTGTTTATTGCGCTATACAGGACAAGTAATAATTACCTATTGTTTGCCCCTAAGGGATAGGTAAAGAACCCTTTCACCCCCGAGATTAGGAATCGATCATAAATAATGACTTCAAATATACATGTAATTCTATATAATTTTACAAGTTTTATCTTTTGATTTTGAAAGATCATTGCATTTACCAAACATTAATACAAGACGTGCACATTGTCTTTTGTTCGCAAATTTGTTTAATGAATCAAATATTATGAAACTAAGGCGCCCATGCAAGTTTCTATAAATAATTCAAGATACATTTAAAATACGTCCTCGATAGCAATACATTCGTTTAGAAAGTCTGTATCTACTTTGTGCGTGTGTATGTGGTATGTAAGGGCTTTGTAGTGTGGATGTCTTCATGCATTACCGTCTACATACAGCCTATGTTCCAAATAATATTGTTTGCATGTAATTATCCCACCTAATATTACATGTTCCGGCCCCAGCCCATAGGGGCTTGAAGAAATATATGGGCTGCATGATGCGTCAACGCAGAGCTGAATCCGGCCCGCACACTAGTACTGGTAAACCGCTTAGAAGATCTAAACCTGTCCAGGAACCGCTGTAGGAAGGCGGACCGTCCATGCTAATAAAAACTATTGGTTTCATTGGGCGACAGGGCTTGAGATGTCATTATATCTCAATGTCGGGTAAAAGTCCCACAAAATTGGAAGCAACGTCTCCAAAATGACCTTTACAGTGTTAACGGGGACGTTAAACCTCAAATCAAATAGAAACAAACAAAATCATGTTCTGAAGGAATCGAATAAACTTGTAATATAATTCTCTGTATTGGGTCCGCCGCCCCCGCCCATAGGGGCTTGAAGAAATATATGGGCTGCACGATGCTTCCGCGCAGAGCTGAATCCGGCCCGCACACTAGTACTGGTAAACAGCTTAGAGGATCTAAGCCTGTCCAGGAACCGCGGTGCGAGGCGGACCGTCCATGCTAATAAACCCTATTGGTTTCATTGGGCGACAGGGCTTGAGATGTCATTTCATCTCAATGTCGGGTAAAAGTCCCACAAAATTGGAAGCAACGTCTCCAAAATGACCTTTACAGTGTTGACGGGGACGTTAAACCCCAAATCAAACAAACAAACAAAACTGTATTGGGTCCGAGTATAATTACTTGCTCATGAGACGGTGCATTTTGAGCCTCATCTGGATCTACACTGTTTACATAGGTATATGAACCGGTCTACATGGTTCGAAGGTTTACGCCATAAACTTCTGCGATCAGCTTTTGTACTATTTGGTCATTTTTAACCTGTCACTATCTATCCACATTTTTCGGCGCAGGCTTATAGGTATATTATGAGCACTGAGCTAATACGTTTTGTGAAAGGCGCTTCAATATATGTATTATAAGGCGCTTCTAATGAGTGTCCACATCATGTAAACAAGTCCGTGCCATAATCACCCCGACTAAACCCCTCTTCATATAGAGAAAATTGGTGATGGGTAAACGTCTGCTCCAAAACATAGGTTTTGGGTACTCGTTAGAACCACCTGAGTAAGTATGGAATGGATCTTCACTGTTTGTTCACTCTCAGTAAAGGCATATCCTTCCAAACGCTACGAAAATGCGCCTATACAAATATATTGTAAACTTAAACGTCCCAAAAAACTTAACATTTAAGATAAAAAATGTGATATTTTTTCTTATTTGTGCTCAAAAATTAGATTGTGGGTACTCGTTAGAACCGCCTCATTGAGGTGGCTCTAACGAGTACCCACATTCTATATTTTAGAGCAGAAATAAGAAAAATAAAGTTTTTCCCTGTAAACCCTAGTTTTACTATATGAATGTGGGGTTCAAGGAGGTCAAACTTATATAGGCATATTTGCGGGATGATTTTAATGGGGATATTCAAATACACTAGAACATAAGACAAGTAAAATAAAGGTTTTGAGTAATAGTGTCTGATCAAGCATCTGACCACCTAGATGATCGCCTCTCCCAAACAAATATACATCACAGGTAGAAAAAAAAGTAACAGGAAAAAAAGTCACGGAAATAAAAGTCGCAGTTTTGGGTAGGAAAACAAGAGGGCCATGATGGCCCTGGATCGCTCACCTGATCCACACTGTTGCAATGAAATGATAGGTAATACAGTAAGGTGCCTTGTCAGAAGGAAAATACATGCCAAATATGAAAGATTTATCTTAAATGGTTCAAAAGTTATGATAAAGTAGGTCAAAGGTCAATGTCACACGTCAAACTTTATGTATGGATGTGAAGCCATCATCACAAGGAATATACATGCCAAATATGAAGGCTCTATCTGAAATGGTTCCAAAGTTACGATAAAGTAGGTCACAGATCAAGGTCAAGGCCACAGATCCAGATCATTTTTGTGCATGATGGGGAAGACCTTGTCACAAGGAACATACATGCCAAATATGAAGGCTCTACCTTAAATGGTTCAAAAGTTACGACAAAAAAGGAAAGAAAGTCTTTGGAAAAAAAAAAACAAACACAAAAAACAAACAAACGGAAAACATCACAAAATTGGTTTTAACCATGCTTTCTTCTTCTTCTTTTTTTCTAGCCAAAGCGTAGATTATTGCTGCTCTTTATAACCACCCTTCTAACAAGTATCCATACCCTATGTAATAATTAAAAAAATGAATACCGCCGCAAATCACTACAGTATAACTTCGATGGCTCGATACCGATGGCTCGTTTACTATGGCTGATTCGAACCCACTTTTTGATCCCTAGGGAATTCCTCTACATAAGAAGTATTGCGGGATAATGAAGGAGATTTTCGACTTTCATCTTGCAAAATGTATGTTGTGTGTACTCGGTAGAAACGCCTCAATTAGTTATCAAAATTCTATGTTCTAAGCAAAGAATATAGGAGATTGAGGTATGGCCCTGTAAAGTCCATATTTTTTCGGTATAAAGTGGTGTCAACAGGGATGGTGCTCCTCATAAGGACCTGTTAGCTGATTTACTGCTAAAAACCGTTGAGGATGGAGAAACATTAGAACCACCTCGGAGCGGCGCAGTATATGTTTGTCTGCCCAGGATCATATTGTATATGAAATATGACCTGGTGTAAAAATAATAACAATCGTATGATAAAAATAAAAAAGGAGGGAAAAAAATAACAAAAAAAAAACAAAAACAAGAAGCAACTGGCAATGGCCAAAATACGTTAAAATGGCTAGTGCCAGTCGACTGTCAATAGCCAAAATACGTTGAAATGGCTAGTGCCAGTCGACTGTCAATAGCCATTTTAACGTGTTTTGGCTATTGCCAGTCGACTGTCAATAGCCATTTTAACGTGTTTTGGCTATTGCCAGTCGACTGGCAATAGACCTTTCCTAATTTTAATATATTATAAATGATCAAAGTTTAAACGATACGTTAACTAAACGACGTCGCTAGTTTTGAACAAATCAGTACTCCAGATATAGAACCTGAGGTAGGTACTGATCAAATGCAGATATTTTTCGTAAACAATAAAAACGTATTTTCTTATGACCCAGTCCTTAAGAAAGAAAGAAAGAAAAGACTTGAGTTTGTGTGATGTACGTTTTAGTACGTCCTGAAAACAGCTGAGTTATACGAAAGATCGAACTTCTTTTCATGTCGCGCAGATAAGACCAACGCACAAACCCCAACATACGAGGTCTACTTTAAAAGACAAACGTCTGACCTACAGCACCCGTGATTCCACGGGACCGCTTTTTTGTTTTTGAGTATACATACATAGAAAGAGTTCTAATGCGGTAGGGTCGGGATTCTAGTAAACCTAATCACAGACAGTGTTCTTGAACTTCTACGAATACAATTCCAAGAAGTCAATCCTCTAACAGACTGATACTATAATCCGTTGCCAATAAACGCGGAGTATTTGTCCTTTATTGCTATCTAGTCCAGCACGCTGCATCTTAATTAATCGCTGTATGCTTTTTGTAAATCAGAAATATTTACAAAGAGCACAGCAGAGCAAAGGAGTAATCCTGAAGGCCTTAAAGATTCCTATTGATTTAAGACTGGCTCTCGGCGGCGGCGAGACGTCAAGCATGTTCTCAAGATTTCCATTTGAATATTGATGATAGATGATTGGAGGCACGGAGAAGCCAACTGGGTACCATCTAGGAACAGAGAAGATTCTGATCAGACTGCGCATGTGCGCAGTCTGATCAGAGTCTTCGCTGTTCATTCTACGGTGTCCATACGGTCCAATGACGTCATCCGATCTCATCTCTGATCAAGCGACGGAGATGTGCAGACTGGTTTGAGACATCATTTTGTGACCTCGCACCATTGATGGCGCGAAAGAACTACAAAAAAATCGATCGGAGAGAGACAAACAACTCAAATCGCAACGCTCAATAAAGTATGTTTCTGGCGACAGATCACCTCTTCTTTAATGAAGTCACATAATGTCGTGTCGTGTGACCGGAAGTGGAATAATGGCAGCTACATTTGAATAGGGACTCTGGGACTAATCGGGACAAATTCTCTTGTCGTGCACAGCTGGACTTTAATGAGCGGACTTCATTAGGGAGAGAGTTTGGTAAGAGTATTATGTCTTTTTGCAATAAGAACTTCCTGAAAACAGTCAAATTTGAAGGCAGTGACCTAGCGATCATAAGAGCATATCCCCTAAGTTTTGATATATAATATCACAACGTTCGGTTTTCTAAGCCCTCACTACGCCGAATATTTCAAGATGCTATATTTCTCCCCGATTTCAGTAATTTATGAAAGTGTTGCATGTTTTCAACTTAAGACGCGAATTCGGAAGCAGAACTGAGACATGTATAGATCCTGATCTCATGACTTCCGAGAGGCCAGCTGATCTGAATTGTTACTGTTTTCAACGGAGGGCTCATTATGGTAAAGCTTGATGTGCTTTTATATGAGCATCGGGCGAATAAAATTTCAAGAAATCGTATTCTCTTGTTTAAGTCAGGATGCATTGCAGAGAGGCGGGAGTTTAACCAGAGAAAGATATGAAAATTGGGCGGCGAATTACCCACCTATGCCGGTGACCAAGGCCCGAGGTCATAAAGCTTTCTTCATGCTCACTTACTTGAGCATGAAAATTGTCCTGCTCATAAATTTTAAAATGCCAACAAATGTTGGCATTTTAAAATTTATGAGCAGGACAAACAGTATTCTTGCCTGATTAAAGCAGGGCAATTGCCCGTTTTATTTGTATTCTAATACTTATGAACAGTGCAAAATTCATTCTCAAGCGACCTGAGCATGAAAATATTTTTATAAAGTTAGGACCAAATTTCCGTTATAAAAAGTACAGTAGGTGGGCATTAAATTTTGCAAATGTTTTTTTTTTTTTCTAGAATCTTTAGTTTACGTTTTTGAGTATTCAGCTTATAGCATATTTCTAAGTGTGTCTGTGTCAAAGGGTTCTGCCAATTTCCCAAGGGTTGGGATTATTTGAATGCATACTCTCCTGGGTTTCCCTGTAACCACCGATGTGTTTGTGTGGAGGTCAATGATAGGTGCATTAGGATAATTACGATGCACACTGATAGGCACTAGGAGCTTAATTCCTATAACTAGCAACAAACTTTTCAAACCCCATCTCCCACACATAGATGTGTGTGTGTGTGCATATATGCATTGTATCATACCCGCGTAATTGTATTTGTAATTTGCCTTAACCTCATCACTGAGTCTCGCCATGTCAGTGAAGATTCAGATTAGCCTTCCAACCCGCAGTCTTCCCAGCCCCCATGAAGAAGTTCTGAGTCACTTGACAACATTATATATATAGCGCACAGCGAAGACTATGATCAGACTGCGGGGATGCGCAGTCTGATCATAGTATTCGCTCTGCGCACATGCTCCGAGTCACTTTTACGCATGTCGAGTGATATGGTAACGTTTCTGTTCAGTTCTGTTATGTTGTTAAACAAACTATGCTTTGAATATACAGTGTTGTTAAACTGGGATCACAACGATAACAAGTCTGTGCAATGAACGCCCCTTTAAACCCCGCTTTATATAGAGAAAATTGGCGACTGTGGGGTATTCGATATTTTTCTTTTTCCTGCTCCAAGACATAGGTTGTGGGTACTCATTAGAACCGCCTAAATGATGCGATTCTAACGAGCACCCACAACCTATGTTTGGCATTATCACACGGATGTGTTATCGTTATGAGTGATAAATACGATTTGTAGAGATTTTCATTTTTGTAGAGATTGATGGTTCTTTTTTGGACCAACACATTTAAAGCTTCGGTGGTTTTTTGGGATGGTAATATCATTTTCTCCGCCTGAGTTGTCGACCACGAGACATTACAACACTTATAATAACTTGTTGTCGACCGAGCCAGTCGACAGACGTCCGAGCCGATACTGCTGTTAACTGGCTCGTTCAACAGCGGTGCTCCTTTCTTGTATGTATGTTAACTTTGGTACATTGTAACGTCACAGTGCAACAGTGCTCCAGTTGGTTCAATCGGTATAACATGAACATGAACCCAAGATAACACACACATGCGACATAGTGCATTTTTTCACATCTCCAAAATGGCTACTTTTCTGATGAAAATCTTATTTTTTCTTACTTATACTGCAAACATATGTTGTTGGTGCTCGTTAGAACCACCTCACTGAGGCGGTTCTAACGAGTATTTGTGCATACATATCTATGCGCATGGCTGTTTGAAGCCATTATCAAATGGACCGAAAGCCGTGCTCAAACAGAAAAAAAAATGTTCAAATCGCCCTGAACGTAGCGTTTTAGGGTTCTTTGATGACGTCAGAAGGTCACTGCATGACAACGTCGTTGTAAACAACGTTTTGAACTGGCCGCCATTTTGGTTTGCCTGTCGCATTTGAAGAATTTATATGGAATTTATATGGGTATTTTGGGCATTTTCGTCAAAATTTGCTGTCGGAATCGTAAGTTATGCAAGAACAACGATCATCCATGGTTATTTCATTGCATTAACATTTGCCGGATCCCTCGGAAGATATTTGAACATTCGGCCTAGCGGCCTCATATTCAAACAGCTTCCTCGGGACTCTGCGAATGTTAATGCATGAAAAACCATGGTTGATCCCTATATTCTTGCAAAAATACCTATGTGCACGGCTGTTTGAAGCCATTGTTAAATGGACCAAAAGCCGTGTTCAAACAGCAAAAAACATGTCCAAATCATGAAATTCGCGTCCTGTTTGAACATGGATTATGAGCTTTTGATATCACAAGACGGGCCTTGCTTTGTTTCCGTTACGTTGAGCGACGTAACGTTATCGCCCTAAACGTAGCGTTTTAGGGTTCTATGATGACGTCAGACGGTTCCTGTATGACAACGTCATCGTAAACAACATTCTGAACTGGCCGCCATTTTGGTTTGCCTTTCGCATTTGAAGAGGTTAGATGGAGTTTATATGGTGCTTTTGGGCGTTTTCGTCAACATTTGCAGTCGGAATAGTAAATTATGCAAGAACAACGATCATCCATGGTTATTTCATTGCATTAACATTTGCCGGATTCCTCGGAAGATATTTGAACATTCGGCCTAGCGGCCTCATGTTCAAACCGCTTCCTCAGGATCCGGCGAATGTTAATGCATAAAAAAACCATGGTTGATCCCTATACTCACAACCTTTGTCTTGGAGCAGAAATAAGAAAAATAATGTATATCCCTGTACACCACAATTTCCTCTATATAAAGTGAGGTTGAGGGGGTGTTCATCACCGTCACGGTAAGTGTCGGTTCGAACAGCAAACCCTCAATTCATGTTTGTATGGAAAAGGGTATTCCAGGATTCCTGAAAGATAAGCTTGCAGGCCTATATTAAAGCTAGTGGTGATGTCTTTCTGTTACATGTGGGTTTACGGCGTCCCGCAAACCCCCATGCTGACAAGACAACCGAGCGTGATCTCTGACAGGTGTACGGGCAGCTTTGGGGTAAGGCACAAGAAAGATGTTAAATGAATGACATGAATTATTTACAGTATCTACATACAACACTCACTAACACAAAACATCACAATTTGTTGCTTCTGTAGCCAACTCACGACGTCCGCTCCGAAGGCAAAACACTGTTCTGTGCTCGGAACGGGTGACGTGAATACCTACAGAAGCAAACAACAAAAACAACAACAAAAACAAAAAAAGAAACAACACAAGACGCGACTGGCCAGTTTATAACTTAGGGTGAATCCCCCACTCGCGTGAAACTTCCTCTCGCGAACTAGTAGAACTAGTCTATCAACATAGTTGATAATCCTAGGTTTAGCGATCACGTTTGCTGATCAGACGTTTAGTGATCGTCCAAATAACCTGCAGGTAAGTTGACCTCTTCCATGGTCTCACATTTGTTTACAACGAACAATGATTTAGAAGATTCTGCTTCTATCCTGGTAGGCGCTGATTACGGCGGTCTGTCCGCCCTTGCTGGACCCTAACGCCTAGCGTCGTACCAGTACCTGCTGCTATGAAGCAGGGAGCAGCAGGTCACACATTGTTGTGCCTGCAAATTACGATAACTGGACTAGAAACGAGTCACAAAACATACATGCTATATCATGATCCCCCTCCCGGAGAAGTAAGAATATGTTCATGCATATACCGTTATTGCGCATGCGCCGACCAGACATACAGGCTGATTAGTGCATGCGACAAATAACCGTACAGCAGAACTCAACTTGACTGTGCATCAAATTATCAGCACCCAGCGCTTGACACAATAATACTCAAAGTTCATGTTTCCTTACTGAGCACTACAGAAATCAATTAATGCTCACTACTACTGAGCATAATACTCATCAAATTTGTGCTCACTACATTATCACAAGTAAGAGGCAATTGAACAGACCACGCCTTTGCGCTACCTGGTCAGCTGCCAATTACAGGAAACATAACAATCTCTATTTCATATCCTTCTCCGCGACACGGCTCACAATATAGCTATTCACAAATTCAATACATTAATAACAGATAGAAACTACAACAGAAGATTTTCATCTATAATCCACAACATTTGTTAGTGTCTCATATGGGCCAACACTGTTTGCCGTAAATTCTCTCTATTTGGTAGGCACCCCGTCACAACCGTCCTCGCGACGCCGATGACGCAGCTGACGTCATCCCCGCCGCTCAGGCCTTTATGACGTGTGGCGACCAAATACTCCCACTTATCATCATCACGTTCTTTATATGTACATACATGCACAAACTGAGTTATCAGACAAAAACGGCATCATTACAAAATGAACTCGTAATTCTTTTTGAACAAAATTATTTCTAATCAACGTGAACATGCTTGTAAAATAAAATTCATTACGGTTCATCATCACGGATAACCCAACAGGCTCTTGTAAGAGTTTGCCCTGATGATGAAGATGTGGTTAAACCCGTCTTACGTTTACGTCCCCTCTACACCTAATATCATATTGGGACGGAACCACGGTTTTCTAACCACAGCTAGTCACAAGTCATAGATCAAACAAGTGACCCGGCGTTTATTAATTACATTCTACAAAAGGGGTCTAAAAGCCTAAATGAATCTAGAATGAGCGGGTGTCCAAACTTTACGTCTCACCAACATCTAGGGTCAGCCTGAGACAGGACCTCACTTAGAAAGACTCATTCTACTACTGGAGAAGCCTTGGATCAATTCTGCGACGTCTAGCTGGCAAAGCTAGTAGCCTAATCACTACAGGCCACAACAGTGAATTCAGAATAGGCTTCAGAAAGTTGGGGTATACTAGAAGTAAACCCCTCCAAAACCTACAAGCATGTTCATACAAAAATAATACTAAACATAGGTTTAACATACCTTTCAATATACTTTCTATTTCCCCGTCACAATGTTGTGTTCACTCTTTACAACTTGACCTGCTGCTAAAGTGTCCGCTTTTTTCAGGGTTTATATATCTATGAATACTACCGGAAAATCATGCCTACTCTTATTACCTTGCTCAATTCGTGGCGAGGTGGAGATACCGGCCACAAACAAAGCCAGATAGCAAAAATCGAGTAGATAATGGATTTGCGTTCAAATAGTATATATCCCATAGGAAAAATTGATGAAACGACCCTATAATCAATGACATGACTCCTGTCAAAACGAACACCCACACAACACGTGACGGGAATAAAAATCATATATGGCACAATTTGGCGGTTGGCGATTTTTAGGCAAATTCTATAGGACTCGGCCTTTTAGCGGCCCCCTGTATTGTAAAAACAGCTCTCTATAAACCACTCATGCATACATCGTATGATATGTGCATGACTTGTTCATGGAGCCGCACAGTTTGCGTACCATATTTCACCTAAAATATTTCACTCGCACCGCCCTACCATATATCTACTAAAATAATTTAGATGTGCATAAGCACCAGAGAGGTTTCCTATTCCATCTCGTAACAAAGGTTTCCCCTTTTGGAGAAAAAACAATCAGAAATGTTTTTTCTTTGTGTATAGAGATGGAATAGGATGAACCTATCTAAACAAGACAGCTATTTACACAACAACCGTGCGAAGAATTACCTACTGAGGTAGTCTGCCCCCAAATTTTCCTGGCCCCGAATTGCAACAATCCGAAATCTATACGGCTGTAGTTTCATTGCCCAACGCATAATTCGAGGATTGAGAACTTTTGCTGTTTGCATATAAGACAAGGGCTTGTGGTCTGTCTCAAGCAGGAATTCTACTCGTTAAAGATACTTGCGAAATTTCTCAACACCCCAGATAATAGCCAAACATTCCTTCTCTATTACAGAATAGTTTTTCTCACGAGGCAAAAGTTTCTTGCTGGCATAAGCAATGGGAAGTCGTCCTTCCCCTTCAAACTCTTGGAGCAAAACGGCTCCTAAACCAACATCAGAAGCGTCCGTCCGGAGTATGAACGGATTCCCATCATGAAAGATAGGAAGACGAAGAATAGGACTAGACGTGAGTCTATTCTTCAGGGTCTGAAAAGCCTTTTCATGATGGTCCTGCCAGTCTGTGATCTTGTTTGGTCTACTTTTCTTAGTTAAATCTGTCAAAGGGGAAGCGATAGATGAGAAATTTGGAATGAAACGGCGGTAGAAACCAGCCAACCCAAGAAATGACTTTATTTGTCTCTTAGTAGAAGGTCGAGGAGCATCCTTTATAGCTTGTATCTTGTCTTCTTGCGGTCTAACTGACTGAGCAGCTACACTGTGACCAAGACATTCGATACTGCTATACCCAATCATACACTTGGAAGGTTTTGCCGTCAACTTGGCTGTCCTAAGTCTATCCAAAACTTCACGTAATGACGTCAAGTGGTCTTTCCAAGTTTCGGTAAAGATCCACATATCATCGACGAAGCTATCAACGTTAGAAAGTTCGGACAGAATCTTTCTCATCAACCTGCAAAATGTTGCTCCTGAGTTTACCAAACCGAAGGGCATAGTTTTGAATTGAAACAAGCCTTTGGGGGTTTCGAACGCAGTTAGGGGTTTTGCCTTAGACGTCATGTTTACCTGCCAATAACCTTTTGACAAATCTAATTTGCTAAAGTATTTGTGCCCCGACATTCTATTTATAACCTCCTCCATATTTGGCATTGGTTCTGCATCGAACTCCGTCACCTTATTAAGTTTACGGAAGTCAATGCAGAACCGCACCGAACCATCTTTTTTAGGGACAAGTACTACAGGGGATGAATATGGAGATATTGATGGCTCAATAACTCCTAAATCTAACATATCTTGAATTTCCTTTTCCATTACATCCCGTACTTTATATGGTATGGCATAACCTTTTGACCTCACTGGTTCCGTCGTCAGCAACTTTATGTCGTGTTCTATTTGGTCAGTTCGTCCTGGTACACTGGACAGTACGTCCGGGTATTCTTTTATCAACGTCTCTATTTCTTTACGCTGATCCTGCGTTAACATTTCTGAAATATTGACGTCCTTAAACGTCTCTGGTTGCTTTGCAGTAGGAAAAGCGCAATCTTCCAATGAGAATTCGTCAACGTCATCATTTTCAGTTGACGGAGTGGACTCTACAGAAAGCAAGCAATGTGACGTCACATTTTGACGTTCCACATATTGCTTCAGTATGTTAGCGTGATATGTGTTAACATTTCCATTGACGTCAATCTTATAATCCATTCTGTTCACTACCTCAACCACTTCATAAGGACCTTTCCATTGAAGCAATAATTTATTACTGTCTGTCGGTAGTAACAACAGTACTTTGTCGCCGACGTCAAATTTACGCGACCTCGCGCTTTTATCATAATAAGCTTTCTGCTTAATCTGAACCTTCTTTAAATTATCACGCGCTAATTTGCATGTCTGCTCTAACCGTTCCCTAAGCTCAATAACGTATTGATACGTCGAAAGAACTTGCTCATCGCGTACCTCTTCAGCCCATAATTCTCTTAATATTGCCATTGGACCTCTGACGTTACGTCCATATAACAACTCAAAAGGGGAGTATCCTAAAGACTCTTGTGGGACTTCCCTTACCGCAAATAATAAAGCTGGAAGATATTTATCCCAATCTTTTGGACGTTCAGCACACATGCGACGTAACATCTGCTTTAACGTAGCGTGGAAACGCTCTATCAGTCCGTTGCAAATTGGGTGTCTCGGACTACACGTTAACTGTTGAAGAGAAAGAAGTCTGCTAACTTCCTTCATTACCTCAGCAGTAAACTGTGATCCACAATCAGTCAACATTTCATCAGGAATGCCAACCCTACTAAACATTTCAATAAGCGCTTCCGCGACACGTTCCGTCTCAATACTCGGTAAAGCTATCGCCTCTGGATACCTTGTCGCATAATCTATCATGGTTAAAATATACCGAGGTTTCCTATCAGATCGAGGCTCAATTGGACCAACTATGTCCACTGCCACCCTCTTAAATGGCGTATCAATCAATGGCATTTTTCCTAGAGGTACTTTAGTGACCCGACCTTTCTGAATAGTTCTCTGACAAATATCACAAGATTTACAAAATCTAGCGACATCACCGCAAATACCGGGCCAGTAAAACTCAGTAACAACTCTATCCAATGTCTTCCTAATACCCATATGTCCAGACATAAGCGTTTCATGAGCCAGTTTCAACACCTTTCCTCGGAAACTTTGAGGGACCACAAGTTGGAAAGAGACTTTGTTACCCTTGGTGAACTCCCTATATGCCAATTAAAATAAAAAAAGAGTTCCTTTAAGAGCAATGAAAACATTCATAAGAAAGAAGATGGGTCATACTACGTAGTTTCGGCTAAAAAAGCCTCATCAGTGACCCCGCAATGATCCGGCAAAGAAAGCCAGAGTGAACATACTGCGATTTTGCGAACCTCGAACAGGCAGTCGACCCAAAGACCCATACAAACCAAAATGGGGACCAAATAATTAAAAAGCTGTCTAGAACATGAGTCTAAACCAATAATATATTTCCGACCTCTCAGAAAATATTAACGCTGATCTCAAAGGACTAAAAGTAAAATATAAACTGCACTATGATTGATGTACGGGGAGACTTTTTACCTTTTTTCTCAATAAACCTAGTTTCACCTCGGTTTAAACCACGACTCACAGTCTTGTTCCCAGATACAACCCTTTTCCTGATGTTTTCCAAAGTTGGATCATCAACCTGAGCTTGCTTGAAAGCCTCCTTGTCATCGTTAATGATCTGATCGGGAACCTTAAGTTTTCTGTAAGGCTTCTCATCCTGCCTAGTTTGAGACCTAGTTACAGCCGCAGCTGAGAAATGAGACATATCAGGAAGTTTTGATCCATCAATGTTACCGATAACCAAATCGTACAACGTATCATCCATACACAAAGCTTCAGTTTTCCCAGTGAAAAAAGGACAATCAATGTCAATCATTGCCAAAGGATACCTTTGTGTGGATTCATCAATCAACGTAACATTTGATTCCTTTCCTATTAACTGACTATCCGAAACCAAACTTCTCCGAACGACACAGCCTGTACACCCAGTATCTCTTAATACAACCACCTTTTTATTATTAACCAATCCTTGTGCCGTCGGTAACCTTGCCTTTAAGAAGTAACAGACACCTTCCCTAGTTTCCTTACTACACTCCTCCCTATCCGAAATCAAAGGATCACCAACCTTATTTTCAAAAATACTTCCAATCTCATCACCTTTCCTAGTTACTTCCGTCTGACAAAAACTAACTTGGTGTGCTGCGCCACGTGGTGTGCTATTATTTTTACCGCGTCCGCGAAAAGACCCTCTAAAATTACCACGACCACGTGTATAACCACGACCTACATTCTGCGTATTCTCATTCTTAACCTGAGAACCTTGAGCCTCTACGCGCGTGTTAAAATTTTCCTTAACACCGCTATCCCCAACTCCAGTTGCTCCTACCTCTGCGCTATACAATTGTTTCCTGTCGGGGTTCTTAAAACATTTAATTGTTAAATGCCCCTTACCGCATATGCTACACTTGATATCCGGTCTACCACTCGGTTTGTTCGAGTCAACTTTGTCCTGTTTACCCTGCGCTGCGCCTCTATTATCGCGTTGCCCCTTATTAATGCAACTATATACGCCCCCGCGCGCTTCTGCAAACAAATCTGCCTCCCTAGCCATTTCATCTAAATTACCAAACTGTTTTGGCTTCAGATGTACATACAGTTCTCTATTACATGACTCCAGGAACTGATCCCTTGCCATGAAATCACAGACAGCCGGAAAAGATTTTTCTATCTTTGCCATATTAAGCCATTTTTCTAAATAACTTCTCAGTCTACTACTGAACTGTATGAACGTTTCTGATTTCTCGGGCCTACTATAACGAAACTGCTTTCTAAATCCGCGCTCTGTCATGTCAAAATTCTTTAATAAAGCGTCCTTTAACTTTTCATAATCCGCCGCATCCTCATTTGACAACCGGTCATATACATCAAGTGCGCGCCCTTTGAGCAATGCACTTAAATACGCGGCCCAAACACTCTTATCCCATTTATTAGCCGTAGCATATTTCTCAAACCTAGATAAATAACTATCCATTTATCTTTACCCTCTTCAAAATAAGGTAACTTAGGATCCCGGGCATGAGCCACCTTCTCAGCTTTTTGCCTTTCAAATTCTAGCTCGAGCTTCGCTCTCTGCATTTCTAACTGATTCCTTAATTCTTGGTGCTGTAGCTCAAACCCATGTTTTATTTGTTCTAAATGGGCCTCACTAATCTCTTTTGCCTCCCTTTCTGTCTTAATGCGTGCCATTTCAAGTTCCTTATTAACATTCAACATAGCTAGTTCATGTGCCCTTTCCTTTTCTTTTTCTGCCCTTTCCTTTTCCTTTTCTTCAGACCTTAACCTTTCTAAATCCCTTTGCTCTTGCCTTTCTGCCCGCTCAATATCTTGCTGCTCTTTAACAAAACCTTGTAACTCCTTCCCCTCATAACCTAAGTCCTTTCCCATTTGCATTAAACGCTCCATTATTGATAACGTAAATCTCACGTTACTATCAAAACCACTATAAACTGATCAGTTATGATCAGTGATGATGGAATGGGCTTAACTAAAACGTTAAGATATGTGTTATACGCGTTCATCTAACTAAAACGTTAGTTATTAAAGCACACGCGATTTGAAATGTCAAATGCTTTCAGCACAGTATGACGTTGCGTACTGGTAGTCTAATATGACGTCATAAACTGACGACGTTTACAGTAAAATGCTACAATCCGAAGTTTCATCACATTACAAAACTCCGATCATAACAAGTCACCATTAATGTTTCTATTACGTCATACCTAACCTCAAGCCACAGCGTAAATATTAACGCTACCGTTATGTCAACGTCAGTAAATTGTTAACGTCACTACGTCAGAACCATGTGTGGGTAAGATCAATTAGTAGCTCCAATTTAACTTAGTAGAATGTCAGGTAACACAATTAAGTGGGGTCTACTTAAATTTTTCGTTACCAAGAAAAAGTGGGGTTTGCCTTGCCTTCCTGCTCAGAAATTATCGACTTGTCAGTATCCATTCAGTTGAATACATGGGTTTCGCACTTCATCAACGCAGGAAGGAAGATTAAAGTTAATTTCTAAATGTGGCTGTCAATGCATTTTTTTTTTTAAATTGATGATTCAGAGTATCAATGTGCTGTTCCACAGCCGGGAACACCAGCCAGAGATCAAATCCTCACTTCACTGACACCAAATGTTACATGTGGGTTTACGGCGTCCCGCAAACCCCCATGCTGACAAGACAACCGAGCGTGATCTCTGACAGGTGTACGGGCAGCTGTGGGGTAAGGCACAAGAAAGATGTTAAATGAATGACATGAATGACATGAATTATTTACAGTATCTACATACAACACTCACTAACACAAAACATCACAATTTGTTGCTTCTGTAGCCAACTCACGACGTCCGCTCCGAAGGCAAAACACTGTTCTGTGCTCGGAACGGGTGACGTGAATACCTACAGAAGCAAACAACAAAAACAACAACAAAAACAAAAAAAGAAACAACACAAGACGCGACTGGCCAGTTTATAACTTAGGGTGAATCCCCCACTCGCGTGAAACTTCCTCTCGCGAACTAGTAGAACTAGTCTATCAACATAGTTGATAATCCTAGGTTTAGCGATCACGTTTGCTGATCAGACGTTTAGTGATCGTCCAAATAACCTGCAGGTAAGTTGACCTCTTCCATGGTCTCACATTTGTTTACAACGAACGATGATTTAGAAGATTCTGCTTCTATCCTGGTAGGCGCTGATTACGGCGGTCTGTCCGCCCTTGCTGGACCCTAACGCCTAGCGTCGTACCAGTACCTGCTGCTATGAAGCAGGGAGCAGCAGGTCACACATTGTTGTGCCTGCAAATTACGATAACTGGACTAGAAACGAGTCACAAAACATACATGCTATATCATGATCCCCCTCCCGGAGAAGTAAGAATATGTTCATGCATATACCGTTATTGCGCATGCGCCGACCAGACATACAGGCTGATTAGTGCATGCGACAAATAACCGTACAGCAGAACTCAACTTGACTGTGCATCAAATTATCAGCACCCAGCGCTTGACACAATAATACTCAAAGTTCATGTTTCCTTACTGAGCACTACAGAAATCAATTAATGCTCACTACTACTGAGCATAATACTCATCAAATTTGTGCTCACTACATTATCACAAGTAAGAGGCAATTGAACAGACCACGCCTTTGCGCTACCTGGTCAGCTGCCAATTACAGGAAACATAACAATCTCTATTTCATATCCTTCTCCGCGACACGGCTCACAATATAGCTATTCACAAATTCAATACATTAATAACAGATAGAAACTACAACAGAAGATTTTCATCTATAATCCACAACATTTGTTAGTGTCTCATATGGGCCAACACTGTTTGCCGTAAATTCTCTCTATTTGGTAGGCACCCCGTCACAACCGTCCTCGCGACGCCGATGACGCAGCTGACGTCATCCCCGCCGCTCAGGCCGTTATGACGTGTGGCGACCAAATACTCCCACTTATCATCATCACGTTCTTTATATGTACATACATGCACAAACTGAGTTATCAGACAAAAACGGCATCATTACAAAATGAACTCGTAATTCTTTTTGAACAAAATTATTTCTAATCAACGTGAACATGCTTGTAAAATAAAATTCATTACGGTTCATCATCACGGATAACCCAACAGGCTCTTGTAAGAGTTTGCCCTGATGATGAAGATGTGGTTAAACCCGTCTTACGTTTACGTCCCCTCTACACCTAATATCATATTGGGACGGAACCACGGTTTTCTAACCACAGCTAGTCACAAGTCATAGATCAAACAAGTGACCCGGCGTTTATTAATTACATTCTACAAAAGGGGTCTAAAAGCCTAAATGAATCTAGAATGAGCGGGTGTCCAAACTTTACGTCTCACCAACATCTAGGGTCAGCCTGAGACAGGACCTCACTTAGAAAGACTCATTCTACTACTGGAGAAGCCTTGGATCAATTCTGCGACGTCTAGCTGGCAAAGCTAGTAGCCTAATCACTATAGGCCACAACAGTGAATTCAGAATAGGCTTCAGAAAGTTGGGGTATACCAGAAGTAAACCCCTCCAAAACCTACAAGCATGTTCATACAAAAATAATACTAAACATAGGTTTAACATACCTTTCAATATACTTTCTATTTCCCCGTCACAATGTTGTGTTCACTCTTTACAACTTGACCTGCTGCTAAAGTGTCCGCTTTTTTCAGGGTTTATATATCTATGAATACTACCGGAAAATCATGCCTACTCTTATTACCTTGCTCAATTCGTGGCGAGGTGGAGATACCGGCCACAAACAAAGCCAGATAGCAAAAATCGAGTAGATAATGGATTTGCGTTCAAATAGTATATATCCCATAGGAAAAATTGATGAAACGACCCTATAATCAATGACATGACTCCTGTCAAAACTAACACCCACACAACACGTGACGGGAATAAAAATCATATATGGCACAATTTGGCGGTTGGCGATTTTTAGGCAAATTCTATAGGACTCGGCCTTTTAGCGGCCCCCTGTATTGAAAACAGCTCTCTATAAACCACTCATGCATACATCGTATGATATGTGCATGACTTGTTCATGGAGCCGCACAGTTTGCGTACCATATTTCACCTAAAATATTTCACTCGCACCGCCCTACCACATATCTACTAAAATAATTTAGATGTGCATAAGCACCAGAGAGGTTTCCTATTCCATCTCGTAACACTTTCTAAGCTTTCTTACGTTTATGACCAGTGTCGTTTCCAATTTAACAACGCCGGCTCGTTATTTGGACATTAGACTTGATAGGCGTTTGGCGTTTGAAAGAAACTGTCCTTTTGGCGTTCCGCTTGTTACGTTTTAATTATGGGGTGGGTTTTATGTTGGTCTTACTTTCCTTTGGTGTCTTGGATGGGAGATGTGAGGAAATTGTATCGATTCCCATTACGAAAACACTCCTATTCAAATTTACTGAAAATTTAATCACAAAAAAAAAAAATAAAAATAAATAATAAATAAATAATAATAAAAAAAAAAATAATTAAAAAAATTCAGATAAAAATTCTGATATTTTTATGTCTGCTCAAAACAGAGATTGTAGCTACTCGTTAGAACCGCCTCGACGAGGCGGTTCTAACGAGTACCCACAATCTATGTTAATGAGCAGAAATAAGGAAAATAATGTATACCCCTGTAAACCCCAGTTCTACTATATAAAGGGTCAAAATTATATATCGCCGATAGAGGCTTTTCACAACTTATTTGCTAGAACTGCAGTGACTTACCATAACACATTTGTGTGAAATTGTGCACTTTTTCATTTCTCCCAAATGGTCATTTTTCTTTTGGAATTTTGTGATATTTTCCTTGTTTTTGCTACAAACAAAGAATGTGGGTGTCGTTAGAACCGCCTCAGTGACAGAACCGTTCTAATGAGTACCCACACCCTATGTATTGGAGAGGAAATAAGAATAATAATGTATATTCCTGTAAACCAAAGTCATTACGAAAACACGCCTATACAATGTAAATTTTACTGCGGAAAAAGAGAAAATTTTAAGATGAAAAATTGTGACGTTTTTGTTATTTCTGCTCAAAATATAGATTGTGTGTACATGTCAGAACCGCCTCGTCGACGAGGCGGTTCTACCATGTTCACACAATCTATATTGTAGAGCAGAAATAAGAAAAAAAGAGTTTTACCCCTGTACACCCCCTTTTACCATATAAAAGTGGGGTTCAAGGGGTCAGAATTATATATGCGTGTTTTCGTGATGATTCTCCATATAAAGTTGGGTTAAGAGGGGTTTTCTTTACACGAACTTGTCAACGTGATGCACAGATCCAATAAGAAAACACGTCTATGCAAATACATTGTAAATTTTACCAGCAAAAATGAAAATTTTCAGGAAAAAAATATCTGATATTTAGCATATTTCTGATCAAAATATAGATTGGGAGAACTCGTTAGGCGAGGCGGTTCTAACGAGTACCCACAATCTATGTTTAGAGCAGAAATGCGAAAAATAATGTATACCAAAGTAAACACCAGTTCTTTACTATGACTATATAAAAGTATGGTTCAAAGGGGTCAGAATTATATATGCCTTTTTTCGTGATACATTTTGTACAAACTGGAAATGTTTCCTTTCCATTAGCAACTGTTTAACATGTTCGGCCCCCGCCCATCGGACGGCTTGAAGAAATAGATTGGCTGCATGATGCTTCCACGCAGAGCCGATTCCGACCCGCACTCGAGTACTGGTAAAGCGGTGCGCGCGAGTTGGACCGTTCATGCTTATAAACCCTATTGGTTTCATTTGGCGGCAGGGCTTGAGATGTCATTTCATCACAATGTCGGGTAAAAGTCCCGCAAAATTGGAAGCAACGTCTCCAAAATGACCTTTACAGTGTTGACGGGGACGTTAAAGCTCAAATCAAACAAAACCTGTGTAACGTGTTTGTTTGAATTGAGGTTTAACGCCCTCGTAAACACTATTTTCGTCATCTTGGAGACGTTGCTTCCAATTTTGTGAGACTTTTACCCGACATTGAGGTGAAATGACATCTCAAACCCTGCCGCCCAATAAAACCAGAAGACTTATATGCATTGGACAGTCTGACTGGCACCGCTTTGCCTGGGCAGGCTTAGTCCTTCTATGCGGTTTATCAGTACTCGTGTGTGGTCAGTCAGCTCTGCGTGGAAGCACCATTCAGCCCAATCTATTTCTCCAAGCCTCGATGAGTGGGGGCGGACTGTTTAACATCTATCACATAAGAAGACAGACAACATCTTGTTCAGATGTTAGGATATTTACAGCTCGGTAGCTGTTGGACGTGTTTTGTCATCACGTGAATAAGTCCGTGAAATGTAGACCCCCCAATCCCAACTTTATGCAGAGAAAACTTGGGTTTACTGGGGGTATACATTATTTTTCTTATTTCTACGCCAAGACATAGGTTGCGGGTATACTCGTTAGAACCGCCACGAGCACCCTCAACCTATGTTTTAAACATTTATAAGAAATTTATCAAGGATTTTCATCAGAAAAGTAGCCTTTTGGAGATGTGAAAAATGCACTATGTCGCACGGGTGAGTTATCGTAATGTGATTGCATGCATAAAGTAAATTTAGACAAGCTAAAATGGTAAATTTCAATGCCAACCCAGTAGATCTCGAAAGTGTCAAGAAAAGCTAATTAAAAAAGTAACAAAAACAAAATGTTCTAACATTTTACTATATTCTTTCAATCTTGCAGTCGAATGTCGGCGAGAAAATAATATGAGATGGGTAACTTTTTCCCGTTTTGTCGTGTGCGACCCCATTGTACATGTATCAACATCTGCTTCGATCAACATGACCCAAACTGTTGCCCACTCAGTTCCCATCACGAAAACCCGCCTATATAATTTTGACCCCCACTTGAACCCCATTTTTATGTTGTACAACTGCGGTTGACAGGGGTAAACCTTATTTTTCGTATGTACTAAAACTGGGGTTTACAGGGGTAAACCTTATTTTTCTTATTTCTGCTCTGAAATATAGATTGTGGTACTCGTTAGAACCGCCGCGATGAGGCGGTTCTAGCGAGTACCAACAATCTATATTTCGAGCAGAAATAAGAAAAAATATCACAATTTTTAATCTTAAAATTTTTATTTTTTCGGCGAAAAAGGTTACAATGTATTTGTATAGGCGTGTTTTCGTAATGACGAGCTGGATATCACTGGTCGCATCACGTTAATAAGTCCGAGAAATGAACAACCCCGTAAACCCTACATTGTATGGAGAAAACGGGTTGACGGGGTATACATTATCTTCCTTCTTTCTGCGCCAAGACGTATAGGTTGTGGGTCACGTTACAAGCGCCTCAATACAACCACCTCAGTAAAATTCCTATCTTAAGACCACCTTTGGAACCGTTCAAAAGTGGTGTTAAAGACCACGTTTGAACAGTCCCAAATGTGGTCTCCCACTAGAGTTAACTGGGTGTAGAACACACTAAGAAAATGTAGCTGAAACTTTCTAAATATACTTTAAAACACATCATTTGTCTGAATTTTAAGTGGTCTTAATAGCGGAATTTTACTGTCTTTGCAGTATACATAAGAAAAATAATACGGACTTTCCCCAAAAAATGTAGTCATTCTGGAGATGTGAAAAAAATGCATATATGTCGCGCGGTTGTGTCATCGTTTGTTTTGTTTGATTTGAGGTTTAACGTCCACGTCAACACTGTAAAGGTCATTTTGGAGACGTCGCTTCCAATTTTGTGGGACTTTTACCCGACATTGAGATGAAATGACATCTAAAGCCCTGTCGCCCAATGAAACCAATAGGGTTTATTAGCATGGACGGTCCGTCTCGCACAGCGGTTCCTGGACAGGCTTAGATCCTCTAAGCGGTTTACCAGTACTAGTGTGCGGGCCGGATTCAGCTCTGCATGGAAGCATCATGCCATCGTAATGGGTATAGCTACATAAAATGATGTCTGCAAGAAATAGTGCGAAATCTGTCAATGAAAAATAAATCTTTGAGAACATTTTAGATTATAATAACCAACAGCGTTCTGTTGCTCAAACGGCCCCGCCCATCGGGGCTTGAAGAAATATATGGGCTGTATCATCGGATGCTTCCACGCAGAGCTGAAACCGACCCCACCACGAGTAAACCGCTTAGAGGATCTAAGGCGGTGCGAGTCGGCCCGTCCATGCATATAAACCCTATTGGTTTCATTGGGCGGCAGGGCTTGAGATGTTATTTCATCTCAATGTCGGGTAAAAGTCCTACAAAATTGGAAGCAACGTCTCCAAAATGACCTTAACAGTGCTAACGGGGACGTAAACGAACAAACTGTTGCTCCAAGCATAGATTTTAGGTGCTCGTTCGAACCGCCTCGACGAGAGATTTATACGTAGGCCCGACACAAAATCCAAGCTCTGGAGCAAAAAATAAGAAACATAATGCGTGCCTCTCCACCGACTTTAAAAACCAATAGAGGGGCTAACCGGGGTGCACATTACTCATTAATAATAGTCTTCTGATAACTGGTGGCAATAAACTTGCGATAACAAAAACGACATCTACATGTACCTATTGAAGTAAATGTTTCAGATGAATTTTTTATTGTTGTTGTTATTTTTCTTATCTATAGATCTATGGTCGCAACATAGATTGTAGACCCCGGGCCGCGACATACCAAAGTCGTTAAAAATGGTACTAGCTGCTCCTCGCTCGGCACTCAGATTTACGGGGTAGAGCTAGGACTGGTCGATCCAGTGTCAGGATAATGTGACTGGGTGTGGTATCATGTAATGTGTCTGGGACATGATACTTCAGTGAGGCAGCACTATAAACGTGAGCATTGAGCTCCCTGTCGCAACCAGACACCGTCGTGATATGACTGAAAAATTGTTGAAAGCGACGTTAAACCCGAATTCACACACACATAGATTGTAGACTTATGCTCAGTATATCTCTTAAGGGGAATGGGAGCACCTTAAGGGGAGGCAACTCCTGCAAAAGTAGTTCTGTATACCATGTCAATGGGAGTCAACTCTTAAAGGAAAGAATTTGCTCCCGAGGGGAGTAGACCCCTTTATTCAGCGGGACAGGGCTTATAGAAAAGCGAACAGGAAGTCCCAAAAGATGTTTCCGTTTGAAAAATGGCGGAAAATCTGCCATGTGTTCTCATTCCCCTTAAACAGCAGCTGAATAGATAAGAAGTAAGACGGAAAAGAGAGGCACCCCCACCTCCCCCCCCCCCCCCCCCCTCCAAAAAAAAAAAAAAAAAAATACATAGATCTATAGCGCTCGTTAGCACCATCTCATAGATTTGAGAGAAACTAAGAAAAATGATGTAAACGTGTATATATAAAATCAACTTCTCTGTATTTACCGTAAAACTCCTATAAATTCGGACTCTTGAGGACTTGATGTAATTCTCCTTAAATTTTAACGAATTTGTTCTACAACCCATCAAGAAGACCAAAAGATACAGATGGAATGGCAAACAGTGTAGACCGTGATCCGACTGAGCAGTCTGATCTGGATTTGCACTATTTGCTTATGCCTATCTGACCCAATACTTAGGATCTTACGGTAAAGGTAGATTTACAAGCGTGTCCATTACACGGATTTGTTAACATTGTCTCATTGTCCACTATAGTCACAATGAGGTAAGAATTGTACTGGAGTCAACACTATATAGGTCATGTTTGTGTCTAGCGTATGCTTATACGTGTACAGTGCACATTCTTTCGCCAGAGCTGACACAAGCGCAGATGTCTTTCCAGCCTTATGCTCTTTTAAGTCTGCTTATAGCACACAGTGAAGACTCAAATCGGACTGTGCGGGCGTGCAGGCAATTCTGCGTCTACGCGGTGCACAAATGTAGGTTCCGGGCCTCACGCTTTTGTGTAAGCTATTAGTTGTACTTTGTCTAAATTTAGAAATGGAAAAACCTGATATCGTTTTACATTAGTCGGGGAAAATTTACAGTTCAATAAAGTATATACATATATATATACACGGATATTGCGAGTTTTATGTGTGATGTGAAACAAAACTGCGGGCCTTTGACCGGGTCAAGAGCGATTGGCCTCAATAACAGTGTTTAAGTAACGGATTTCCATTTTATCTATACAAACAATAAAAACGGCGTATTCAATAACACTGTGTCACAAAATGCATATTCGTTCTGAGAAATGAAGTAAAACAAATTAATATTAATAATATAAATAATTATTAAATAAGATCGTTAACCCATATGGGCCTAGGTAGTATTCTCAAACAGAAGCATAGACAAGCGCACAGCGCGGCGTCTGATCAGGGTCTAGGTCAACACAGTTTGCCTGAAGAACATTAAACAGCAAATAAAGGAAGGACTTGCTCAATGATATTATATCGAAGAGTGTGTGTTCGTGGATAAATACTACCGACAAGTATTAACTTTACAAAGCGGCACGCGGTCTGTTTTGGAACATATGTTGCACTGTATTTGTCTCCAGAGCGGATCGGCTGCGTTGCCATGACGCCAAATCTGTCGCTCTCCCAGGAAGTCTCGCTAGCTTTAGATATATTGGGATACCAGCCAGCCATGGTCAAGTGGCGTCGCCACTGTTACCAGACTATCTCAGACTTGATGTTACAGTGGGCAGCAAAGGCACCGGAATCATTACATGGGTTTAATATAAAACCGTATTTGATTGGAAGTAAAGTGGAGGGTACCACTGTATTATATTTGAGTGACGAAGATTACATGATTGTGTGTGACTGTTTCTTGTGTGCGAAAAGCCGTCCACATTTGAGGAAATATATGGATAAGTTATGGATAAAGGTGAAAGCACAAACTACCGACCCTGGGTACGTGATGTTACAAAGATCATGGAACAAGTCCTCCATTAGCCAGCCTGGGTTAGAAGCATTTATTGAAAAATTTATAGTTCAACATTCAGACGGCGAAGAGTATATAGCGAGTGAAACATTTAATAAGAAAGTTTTAGACACTTATGACCAGTTGTACAAAACTGCACTTCAAGACGATACAATTTCAAATGAAATGAAGGCTTTAATAAAATCGAAATCCGCCAATAATGAATCTGAAGGCAGCAGTCATAAACTTAAAGTTAACGGTAGTCGCTTCACGATGGATATTGTCTTGGCCTTTCCATGTGAAAATATGGATTTCTTATCGGAGTGGGCAGAGCGAGAACGCAAATACGTGTGGCCGACATCTGATCGGATATCTAAGATAATGCACATGGGTGCTTATATTGTACCAAAGTGTCCAAAGACTGCACACAATAGGCAACGGCACTTGGAGTTTAGGATTTGTCATACGTTTGGGGAGATCGAACTAATGAGGTCTTTGAACGAAACACAATTTAAACTGTACGTTTTACTTAAAGAGCTGTTCAAGTCTGAAATGGATCCCATATATCCGGACATCATAACGTCATACGTATTGAAAAACGTCGTATTTTGTTTGTGCGAAAGCACGCCACAGGAGCATTTCCAAACCGATCTTCTTTTAGAAAGACTTATTCAGGCGTTAGAATATATACACAGCTGTATTGTGGACGATGCTTTTATACAGAACTACTTTATTCCCGAAAGAAATCTTCTAGACAGTCAGATTACTCCCGAAAACCAGTCGGAAATTGGCAGTCTGATTTCAAACCTAATCGCCGAGGGTGGCAATGTTGTTCTGAG
Organism: Lucinisca nassula; assembly: GCA_963580285.1. Lineage (NCBI taxonomy): Eukaryota > Metazoa > Mollusca > Bivalvia > Lucinida > Lucinidae > Lucinisca > Lucinisca nassula. The sequence continues at coordinate 133,280,847 of OY757022.1, forward strand.
AATCAACACATTGCACCGAGGAGTAGTGTCCGTGAGACAAGACATATTGACTGCCGTGCTTACAGTGTACTTCAGAAATCTGTGTGAAATGTACTTTCTGGATTTTCGTAGAAAGGCCTTAAGTACTGGGTGTGCCAAAACTACTGTCACATATGTGACTGAAAAGGCTTACGAATATCTTGAGAAATACTGTTTTAGTGTCCGTTCAGTTAAGAAATGAATTTTATTTTTCTGCTGTTCATGAAAGTATGAACGCAGAGGGTCGCACGCAAAGCAAATGTACCCTGAAGGGGTTCATGTAAACTTTGCTGGCGACCCCCTATCGTTCATACTTACATGAAACGCAGAAAAATTAAAGTTATTTTTTATATTTACATTCTTTGCCCCTCATCACGGGACTAAAAAAATGCTTATAGGGCAAACTTTTAAAGCTGAAAAGCATTTGCACCCTGCTTTTTTTCTACAAAGAGCGGTATAGGGTTGACATCACCAACGCCCGTAGAGAACCATGGTTTGACTGACCTCACTTGTCGTTACTTTGACATGATACGTTCATAAAAGTATGAGCTACATTGCTTTTTTATATATATATATCTGTATATAGGTTTTCATTAAACTTTACCCTGGAAATGTAAATATCATCTAATAATCAAAGTACGGGAATCCCGGCTAAATCAGGCCGTCGACAACGTTAACAAGTCCGTGAAATGAACATGATTGTATGGCATATTTTACACAGAGAAAAGTGTGATTTAGAAGGATGTTTTAGCTCAAGAAACATAGACTGTGGTTGTTGTTTGTTTGTTTTGGAGTTTAACGACCGATTCAACACTGTATTGCGCTAGTCCATTTTTCCTAACAATATTTCATGGGCAGGTTTATACGTAGTTACCCAGTGCAGTACACATTCTTTCGTCAGAAACCTTGAATCAGCGTAAGGGAGATAGATTCTGTGATAAATTCCCAAGAAAGAAGGCACGTTTTGATTTTGTTTTTGTTAGTATTGAAGTTTAACGGCCATGTCAACACTATTTAGGTCATTTTTGAGCCGGTCAGTTTACCTATCCACACTTTACTGGGCATGCTTAAGCGTAAGCGGTTAACCGTGCACATTCTTTCGCCAGAAACTGACAACTGCTCTTCTTGAATCAGCGGAAGGGAGGGAATGACCGTAGAAGAGATCTCATGATCGATCTCCATGAAGGAATGCTGCCGACTCCGGCAGGAATCGAACCCGCGTCCTCCTGATCACCAGTCAGACGCGCACCCGACTGAGCTACCGAGGCCGTCATGACACGTTTTGAACATGCAAACCTGATCACAAGGTACACAAGGAACGACAAGGTGCATTTAAATCAGCAAGGTAAACAAAAACTCTTGTCGAACATTAACAATGTATGTAAAGTCACCAATGATGAGAAATCTATCCGACGAAAGAAACTGTTTCAAGGACCTCGACAGGGAGCGAGGCCTCCTCAGCATAGGGGCCCTCGCCCAATGCCGAGATTCTGCAATATATGCAATATATGCAATACAAACAGCCACCGTACCGAGATATGTTGGTATAATGGGAGGAACACTGGCATGCCACGTCGATCCCATCAATAGGAAATAAATGGGCGTACGAAACTCTTACTGCTCACAAATGATAATGTGTCAGAGAGACTGTTCTCAGAGACAGAAAACCATTTCCCACAAAAACAGTTTGAATATAATAAAACAATTAGCATACCAACAGATCAAGTGCATCCCAGTGAACCTTCCGTTGCTAACACCTCTCCTTCGCCATGCCTAAACAGTGCACAGAACTCACATGCCGTTGATTCTGCCAGCTTGATACCAAAAACAGCTAGGCATACCACTTTAGATTTTTTATTTAAGTCAAAGGGGTTACATTTTTGTAATTTTAATATTAGGCACATTGTTTCAAAAATTGATGAACTTCGTATTTTCATGGCTAACAAGACATGCCCTGATATTCTGGGTTTATGTGAATCATTTTTAGAACAGATGGTCTCTGACCATTTGATGGCGATCAACGGTTTCGAGATTCTTCGAAAAGATAGAGCCGAGACAAAAAAAATCTGATGGGGTCTGCTCTTATTCATCCGAAACACCATTAGGTTCAAGCGCAGGTCTGAGTTCGAAACATCTAACTTAGAGACACTTTGGGCTGAAATCGAACTACCTAATGCTAAGCCTTTTCTCTTGTGCACAGTTTACAGGCCACCAGATGCAGTTAGCGAATGGATCGACTTGTTTGAGGTAGAGCTTTCAATAGCACAGACATCGGGTCTTGAATTCATTGTCATGGGTGATTTTAACATTGATCTGAAGGCTCGAACAAATAATAAATGGCTTAACATTATAAATCTATTTGATTTATCTCAACTGGTTACACAACCAACCAGGGTTACGGAAACTACCGAAACGCTTATCGATCACGTGTATACGTACGACTCACCCAGAGAATATAGTTCGTTGCTATACTTCTTTATCTCTAAGTCACCACTTTCCGATATGCTTAACGCGAAAAGTAAACACAAAGATTTTAAAAGACAAGCATATACTTCTACTACTTATCGCAGTTACAAACATTTCGATGACAACAAGTTCATATCCGACATAACAAACGATTTGGATATATTTACGGCTGATAAATTTAGTATAGACGATGATCTGAAAGCCTGGTATGTACTTGTTTTGAAACACTTGAACAACCATGCTCAGATTAAATCCAAACGCGTGAAATCCAAACGTATGCCTGACTGGTTTACTCCAGATATTATTCATTGCAGTCGTTACGAGATAAAAGCAAACGATTAAAGCAATGGAGTGATTATAGAAAATTCCACAATAAAACAAAACAACTCCTACGGCAAGCAAAACGAAAAATTTCTCAAATAGCATTGAAAACTCAAAAGATACGAAGTCCTTATGGAAACACTTACGTGATGTCAATAATGGTAGCAAGACTGTTTCAAATAATTTGCCAGAAAATCTTATCATCGAAAACGAAACCATTACCGATTCTGAAGCTGTTGCAAATAAGCTGAATGAATAGTTTGCCTCAGTTGCAGAGATCCTGAATGAAAACACCTCTAATGTAAGTACATTTGACATTGACGCTAATAAAATCAGGGATTTTGTTGATAGTAAAGTGCCTCCTAACACACAGTTTACAATTCCATTTATTACACCCGAGCAGGTAACGTTAAATATCAATAACTTAGACGCATCCAAATCGACTGGGCTTGACGGCATTGGGCCAAGGATCATCAAACTTGCTGCCCAGTCATTATCTCCTTCGATTGCGATGTTTATCAATAAAAGCATCGCAATTGGCCAATTTCCTTCTCAAATGAAATTGGCAAAGGTACTTCCAATTTACAAAGATGGTGAAAAATACAACCCTTCAGATTATAGGCCCATATCCATCCTATCCACTCTATCTAAAATTTTCGAAAAACACGTCAATAAACATCTTATGGCATATTTGAATAAATTTAAACGTCTACATGATAATCAATCTGGTTTGGTTTCAGGCCGAAACATAGTTGTCAAACCGCTTTAGTCAAACACATAAACGATTGGATGAAATGTATTGATAAGGGTGATTTGGTTGGAGCCCTTTTTATCGACTTTCGAAAAGCATTTGATCTTGTTGATCACTCGACACTGCTGAATAAACTTGCATTATATAAATTCACCCCTTCCTGCCATACAGTGGTTTAAATCATATTTATGGTCTCGACAACAAGCAATCAAGAGCGATAAAGGGTTGACAGATTTCACCACCGTCCAATCTGGCGTGCCTCAAGGCTCAATTTTAGGCCCGACCTTATTCCTCCTTTTTATCAATGATCTTCCGCTTCATATCAAAACGTGTTCCTCTGATTTATATGCAGATGACACGACCATTCACACACATGGAAACGACATTAACGCCATTGAAGAAGACCTACAAAGTGAATTCGGCAACACCAAAGCTTGGGGAAAGAAGAACAAAATGAATGTTCACATGACTTAAACAACTTGCATGCTAGTTGGAGCTAGAAGGCGCACAAATGACTCGCGACGGCTTATTATTACACCTGATGATACCACCATTCAATCTGTTACTAAACAGAAACTCCTTGGTGTTTACATCGATGAACACCTTTCTTGGTCTGCCCATATAGACCATTTATGCTCCATTATTTCTGCTTAAATATCTCTATTACGTCAGTTATCAACATATGTACCAACACATGTTCAAAAAGTATTTTATCAGGGGTATATTCTGCCATATATTGATTACGGCTCTTATCTGGGGATCAGCCTCTGTAACCAACATCGAACGTATATCAAAATTGCAGAAACGCGCTGCTCGAGTCATCCTAAGAGCAGATTACGATACCCCATCGGTAGATATGTTTAATCAGCTTGGATGACTTTCAGTGCCAGATAGACTAAAATATAATAAGGCTGTATTTACATACCGGGCAATCAGTAATTTATCACCCGAATATATTACACAACTTTTAAAACCAGTTTCTGAGGTACACACCCTCAATCTGAGGTCATCTGAAAATGGCTCACTTTATGTGCCAAAAGCATGGACTGCCAAAAGCACGGACAGCACTTTTTGACAGCTCTTTCTCGTGTTCGGCACCAAGACTATGGAATGCGCTACCTCAAACTGTAAAAGCGTCGGGTTCACTCTCAACTTTTAAGCAGTCTATATAAGAGCCCCGCCAAGCGAATTTGTGTCTTCGAGCATTCCGTCATGACAAATTTTAACTGCGCATGCCCAGCCATTCAGAGAGGCCAGGGATATGGCTTTCTGTCTGAAGGTTCCTCTTGATTCACTGCTTGTATAAGCGAGTAGCGAAGGTTCTGGCGAGACTGCGCGGATGCGCAGGCTCGCCTGAACCTTCGCTGCTCGCATATGCGATAAGTACCAAAATCGCTTGACGGGGCCCATAACATATTTAAAAGCCACATTTTAACTCTTATGAAATGTATATCAAAGATAATTTTACATGAGATACAATTTTAAACATTGTCCGACTGAGAGCTTTTATGGTCAAACATAATCTATTTTAGATAAAGGTTTTTATGCGCTCATCATGTTTTAAACAGTACATACGCAATTGTGATATTAGATTTGTCTTAAATATAATTAGGTGCAATATTTTGGTTTTAAACGGATTGTTCATAATAGCACTTATCTATTTGACATAATCTTAATATCAGCATACGATTTGATATGCTACTTTTACCCTGTGTATGTTTAGCTCTTGTATATATGTGTATATAAGTTTTAGAGGACCGCAAGGTAGAATAGCTATCTATTGCTAATTGTGTTATCCTCTTAAAATAGTGTTTGAATAAATAAAATAAAATGAAATCAGACAGGCGCACATCCAACTGAGCTACCGAGGTCGGCAGTTAGGACCGCCTCCCCGAGGCGATTCTTATGAGCACCCACAATCTGTGTTTGCAACAGAAATAAGAAAAAAAGCAAATATTTTTATCAGAATATCGTTTTTCATTACGAATACACTCCTATACAAATACATTATAAACTTTACCGCCGAAAATAAACGAACATTTTAAGATGAACAATTGTGATTTTTTTCTTATTTCTGCTAAAAATATAGGTTGTATAGAGGCGGTTCTTACGAGTACTCACAATCTATATATGAGCCCCGCCAAGCGAATTTGTGTCTTCGAGCATTCCGTCATGACAAATTTTAACTGCGCATGCCCATTCATTCAGAGGGGCCAGGGATATGGCTTTCTGTCTGAGGGTTCCTGTTGATTCACTGCTTGTATGAGCAAGCAGCGAAGGTTCTGGCGAGACTGCGCGGATGCGATAAGTACCAAAATCGCTTGACGGGGCCCATATTAGAGCAGAAATAAGAACAATAAGGTACTCCCCTGTAAACCTCAGTTTTAGGGTCTATATAAAAGTGGGGTTCAAAATTATACAGGCGTGTTTTCGTGACGAATGCACTGTGTCAGACGGGTGCGTTATTTTCATACAATACCTGCTGTATATACCAGAAATGATTACTCAATGTTTTTTTCACTGCCAAATATGAAAGGGGGAGTTCTAGCCTATAGTAAATTTCCATAGGGTTCTGCCCTCGCACAGATTTCCATGATATTGTGCATAATTAATGCCTGGTAAATGACTGTTCATTACTTAGCTATTTCACTCTCATATCTGTTTTCATTATAAATCTACAATGTTTTGTTTATTTCCACTTCCGAAAATAGGGGTACCCTCAAACAAGTGTATATATACGTAACAGCTTCTTATGTTTTTGGAGTTATTTTGTTCTCAGGCATCTTTGTAGTCATTTTTGATCATTTTTGTATTACATTTGCTATTGTTCAGTTGAAGTTCTATAGACCATGATCAATTTCATATGGAGCAGACCCCAGATTTCACAACCATAAAATCTTTTGGAGTATGTTTGACTTTTGATTTCACATTGTTGCAGTTCTTGTCACCCCATCATTTTAATATGAAAATTGCCCATGTATGTGTGGAACATTTTGTCAAACTTTCTTGAAAATCTGAGACCGGTAACATACTGCATTTGAACATTGAATAGTAGTGGTCAGATTTTTTTTTTCAAACCATTTGTAGATATGGTATAACATTTTCAATCGAGAAATTGCTCACCAATATATAAATACATATGGGTATATGTATGTTTAAACCATGATTGTGTAGTATGAGCTCATTTAATCAGCATTTGTATCAGTTATGGTACCCTGGGGAACACCAAAACACAATTCATTTTGAGCGCTCATTTACAATTCAATAGGTTTTTATTGAAAATATATTTCATTTCTTAACAGGCGTTTTTGCATTTAATATAATCCTAAAGCCTGCTGAAGCTTATTATGACAAAGTTTGTTGAAATGGCAAGTAAAATGGATGGTTCTATCGCTTGACTCTCTGAACTGATGCAGTCTACTTGAAAAGTTTGAAAAGTCTGATTGTCATACCTGAATGGCACAGCTTGCTTGAATGCCCAAGAGTAATGATGTTTTATTATGGTTGAGCCAGGTAGGTCATAATACCACAGACAATATTTTCTGATCTTTTGGCTCACTGTATACACAGATTACTGCAGACAAAATTGAAACACAATTGGGTTGGCTCTTTTGTCACTCTAACAATGCCCCCCCCCCCCCCGCAAAATCTGGACTAAAGCACAAACAAATGTCGCCTGCTGTGCAAATCAGTGTCAGAAAGTTATATTCTAAATATGGTCTATTTATATTCTTAAATATGATCCAGAAAGCAACCAGTTATTTTTTGAGTTACATGAATTAGTATTACAGAGAAGACCAATCAGTTCAGCTTTCGAACTATTTCAGATGAAGAAAAGAGCAAACGGTATATCTGCTATCAGTATTATGGAAAAATATAAAGCCAACTGCAGATTTTGGTTCAGAAATATGCCAATAGTACAACTAACAGCTGATTAACGCCAATTGCAAAAACAGATGAATATAGAGCTAGAAAACTTAACACAGATGACAAATACTGCATACAGATGACTAAAAATGTGAATGGGATTATAACATCTAAAAATAATATCAGGTATCAAATGCATTAGTTACAGCAACTTGCCTTCCATCTATTTCATTTAGAGAAGTGTATACCAAATGCCAATTTTACAACTAGTTACAGTGTGACTAGCTCTGCATTTATTTTGAAGACTAAGACATTGTAGCTTAGACTTTTACGAGGTTGTAATGAACCTAGAAACAATGCAGAAAATAGTTTTCATGATCTCACAAAACCTTTGGTGTGTGTGTGGGGGGGGTTGGGGGGGGGGGGGGAGGGGGACGGGGGGGGGGAGTGTGAGTCTCTTTGACCAAATGATGTAAGAAAAAATTACCATCACATGGACCAATCAATCATTAGAACAAATGGAAAAATCAGTCTGCCCTTCAAAGTTAGCAATTTATTGGCTGCTGTTTTATTTTAAAGAAGAGAATGACAACAGCAAACATAATTAAAGAAAAAAATAGGACTATGCAAGTAATTTATTAAGCAGATTCAATACGTCATTGCGTATTACTGACATCAAGTGTCTTTTTATTGCGGGGTTTAAAAATGAACAGAAAGACCAAATAAAACAGGGTTATTGTCTTATTCCTATTCTGCCACAATGTAATTATTTCAGGATTATCATTTTTGCAAAACTGTCAAAACTAACATTCATCATGAACAGTGCATGAATGCTTTTTATTTTTTCTCTTTCAATTGTTTGGATTGAACTGGTATACTTTGCTTATATATGTTCTCATATACTTTTGAAAAGTCAAACTAAAACGCCTGTATCTTTTTGTGTGTGTGTTGGGGAGGGGGGGGGGGGTGGGGGGGATGCCGAGTTGTGTGGGGAGTGGGGAGGGAGTTTTTATTACATGAGTGCCTATGCTAAGCTTTGTATGATAACGTGGCACCAAATGGTCCTTAAAAACCCTTTAAGGAAATCTTGTCCCCTTAAATTGCAACTGATTTTAGCTAAAAATAGACCTGAACCCATATCTAGCAATCAAAAAACAATGTTACCGGTTTCTGACTTTTCTGAAATTTGTTTGCTATATAGAGGATAAATGTTGCCTATTTTATATGCAATATCTTGGGGTGACAAGATCAGTAACACATCTAACACTTATGATGAAAATTTCACTGTTTATAAATTTTCATGAAAAGTAGAAGAAATTTTGAAAATAAATTTATCAGAAAAATTCAAAGACATAGACACATTTACATTTTTTTGTATTAGATTAATTCTTATAGAGTTCTGTAGCCAATCAAAGCAACAAAATTTGAAAATAATCATACCTATTGATTTAAGACTGAAAAGTTCACAGGTGTGTATGACCTCTACTGGGGACTACCCCAGGGAGCTCTCCTGAGACCTATAGTAAGTTATCAAATGAAACAAAGTTATATATATATAGTTGATAGTCCTCAAGTAAACAACAATTGAAGTTTCAAGAAAATCTGTGCGTGGGCAGATTTGGAACTCCCCCTTTGACTAAACTCGGCACAATATTTCATTGCATTATGCAACCTACAAAGATTTGATTAGGTATTGGTGACCTTGACCATATTTTTTCAAGAGTGCAGCCCCCCCCATCCCCACCCCCACCCCCACGATATGTCAATGTTTGCTGTCTAAGGAATAGATCAATGAAATTTGTTCAACATTGGTGCAATATATCAATGCAAACGACAGTGCATTTCACTGTTTTTTTTTTTTTGTTTTTGTTTTTTTTTTTGGTAAAAATGGCTTGTATGCACGTAAGATTTTAAAGTAACCTAAACCTGCTATTCAAGGTCAGCTGGGTGTTTAAGCTATATACATTGTATATGGTCGAGGGGGGTGGGGGCATTGTTTTCCTCTGAAAACTTTAAATGACACCTCAAGCCCCACCGCTCATAGAAACAGCAAATATTTATGGAACGGTCCGACTCGCATCACTTTCCTGGGCAGGCTTACACCTAAGTAGTCCAGTACTCATGTTCGGCGCGTGGAAAGACCATGCAGCCTATTCAATTTCTCCAAGCCCCGACTAGCGTGTGCGCAGTTGTGCAAGAATAAAGGAAATGATATATGCATGTGCGCTTGTAAATTAAGCTTTTCTCTAAAGAAAGAGGGGTTTATAAAGGTATATTTTATTTCACGGACACGGAGGCTATTGCAATGTGGGCTCACATTCTGTATTGTGGTGCTATATTCTGAAAAAAAAAAATATACGTGTAGTATTATATATCTTACGTTTTTCGAAAACACGTCTATACAAATTCATTATAAATTTTATCGCCGAAACAACGAAAATTTTAAGTTGAAAAATTGGGATATTTTTCTTATTTCCGCTCAAAATTGAGTACCTACAATCTACATGTATATTTAAGAGTAGAAATAAGAAAAATAAGGTTAACCCATGTAAACCCCAGTTTTACTATATAAATGTAGGGCTCAAGGGGGTCAAAATTATATTGACTCGTTTTCGAGATGCTATTAAGAAGCCTTGGAATGGGTTTACATGGGTTTTCTTTTACATTACACGGACTTGTGTGCTTGATTATTTGAAGAGTGGCCACTCCAGAGATTCGGGTGACACACGCAGTCTTGTCGGCCTTAGAACTCATAACCGTATGATAAGTTCTAGAGATTTACCGGCAGAGCCAGTCACTCAGCTAGGCGAACCGCACCAAGCGAAAATGTTTTCGGAAATATGCGCAAAGCGAAGGCTCAGATTGCGCAGGCCGATCTGGGTATTCGTTGGGTTTCGGCTCTGCGCGGAAACATTATATGCAGCCCAATCTATTTCTCCAAGCCCCGATGGACGGGGCGCTCGCTGTGCGCTGTATAGTTGCAAATATTTCGCACGAACGGAAGATTTTACTCTGACAGTATGCGTACTTTGACCGTCTAAATTATTTTTTGATAATTGAAGGATAATTTTTGTCAATTCTCCATAAAAACCTTCATCATATGACGTCGTTGATAAGCAGTGGATAACGTCGTGTAATAAAAATCGTATGACCACACGTGTAATAACACTTTGACGGGATTAAGTAACGTCATGACGACGTCCATGCCAACAATGCATTTTTCGTAGAAAAATTGTCATCAAAAGGCGGTAAAATCCAATTTAAAGTAGTCATATGATAAAGGGAATCTTACACTCGTGGTCATTTCATATGATATTTATGAAACTCGCCGAAGGCTCGTTTCATAAATATCATATGAAATGACCACTCCTGTAAGATCCTCTATATGTTGTGGGTATTCATTAAAATGCCTCGCCAACGCGGTTCTATTGAGCACCTATGACATAGGTTTATATGGAGAAATAAGGAATACTATCCTCCAATTATCACAAAATACTCACCTTATTTGTTGCTATGTCAGACAGACTGAGTTGAGTCTTTTCTGAGAGCACGTGCTATGACACAGTTTTCGTTGATGCGGCACAAGAATGCCTACTATTATACATTAATGCATTAATATGGACAATAATATTACGAAAGTTAAAAGACGTTCTAAAGTTGTTTTCTTTGTCCTAAAGAACGTCCCCATTTGCCAGGCAGATTTCACGAGCCCATATATGCCTTGTGTCCCCACTGGAGGCAGACAAACAGCGAAGACAGGACTCTCAATGTTTGCTTTGCGTACTAGGAGTTAAGCAAAACTTACGCTGGGAAATAAACCAGACACCCCTTTCACTGGAAATGGATCATCTGTCAAGATGTATAAGGTGGAAATTTTTATTGGCACAATGGGTTATTCACATTGCTCGTCTAGGAACAGCCATACATTTGTAGCTCTCTATATAGTAATTTGTTTATCATGGTCGCAGACATAAAGTGGGCTTCAAAACATTCTGATAATACATTTGTGTGATACTGTGCATTCTGCCGTCTCTCTAAAAAAATATGACAATTTGCGATGTTTTTCTTATTTATACTCCAAACGGTAGGTCGTGGGTCCTTGTTGGAACCGCCTCGTGGAGGCGGTTCTAACGAGTACCCACAACCTATATTTTCGAGCAAAAATAAGTGAACAAGTATAATTCCCTATAAACCCCGTTTTTTGTCAGTATAAACCGTGGTTCAGAAGGGCGTCCTCGAGCGTGTGCGCCGGGCCAGCAAAGATTCAGATCAGCCTGTGATCAGAGTGTTCACTATGCGCTATATGGATAACCATTAATAATAAGTTTCTTCATGCTGTCAAACAAAGATTTATTTTGACTTTTACATTACGTTATTAACAGGTCCGTGAAATGAACATCCCCTTAAACCCCACTTTATGCATGTATAGAAAAAATGGTGTTTACGGGGGTATACATTACCTTTTCTGATTTCTGATCAAAGAATAGAGTGTGGGTACTCGTTAGAACCGCCTCAATGAGGCGGTTCTAACGAGCACCCACAACCTATGCTTGCAGCAGAGATAAGAAAAAATATCACGGATTTTCACCAGAAAAGTAACCATTTTGGAGTTGAGAAAAAAATGCACTATTTCGCACTGGTGTGTTATCGTAATTAACTCACGTGCTTGTAGATCTCTGTTTGCTTGTTGGGGACCAAAAAGACTTCTGGTCGTATTTTAGAAGATGTGTTAAATGCCTCCGTGTGGAGTTGTTTCTCTTCTCGGATGCTTTCAATTCAACCAAGAAGCAACAAGTACAAACCTCAGTGTTATGATTGTTTGTTTGTTTTGAGGTTTCACCTTCCCGTCAACACTGTAAAGGTCATTTTGGAGACGTTGCTTCCATTTTTGTGGCACTTTTACCCGACATTGAGATGAAATGACATCTCAACCCCTGCCGCCCAATGAAACCAATAGGGTTAATAAGCAAAGACGGGCCGAGTTGCACTGCTTTGCCTGGGCAGGCTTAGATCCTCTAAGCGGTTTACCAGTACTCGTTTGTGGGTCGGTTTCAGCTCTGCGTGGAAGCATCATGCAGCCCATATATTTCTTCAAGCCCCTATGGGCTGTGTTATGATAGTGCATTTAAATATAGACGACCGATCGCCGAAATTAGCACATTTTCTTTTTAGTAAATTGAATTCCTCTTTTTTATTGTCCCTCAGGGTGTGCAGCCTGAACGGGGACCTAGTTTGTTCCGTTTAATTCTTGATTTGCTGTCTTTTAAGCCTAATCCGTCGCCGCCTTCTGCGGAGTCTGATCTGGGTCTTCAATGTTTGCCTTACTCAAGCACTTGAGTCCAGTCCTGGATTTACAGATTAGCAACTCTCTGTGCACAACACTCAATAGACCCAGATAAGAGGGGGTATCCATGCACATATTATATTTCTTATTTCTGCCACTCGAAAACATATGTTGTGGGTACTGATAAGAAGCGCCTCGGCGAGGCGCTTCTAATGAGTACCCACAGCATATGATTTCGTGTAGAAATAGAAAAAAAATATCAGTAATTAACGGATGAAAAAATTAGCCTTATCTGGCGCTATGACACACCCACGTCACAACGACAAGAATAGTGGTCTATAAATAAACGTTACTTGGCTATTTGCACCGTCAGCGATAGGTACGTAGACTCTCAGCAGCATTATACATATTCGTCTAGTAACTAGATAAACTGTCGATCCAAAAAGGAAATTGAGTTTCTAAATTAATACTTGTTGTTGTCACGGGCGTAGACACTATAGACTTATGGTTTAACACGGAAGCACAGCCATTAGTTACCCGCAATGCAGGTTGGCGTTTATTTAGGAATAAGCTTTCACAAAAAGTGACCTATAACAAGCTTTCACACAAACAAAAAGAGGCCCGCGGGCAGAGGCACATTATTTCTTGCACAAACCCATATTTTCTCTCATAATTATACTGACTAATACAAAAATATACATCTACAAATTCTCGACCACGATGGACCCATGTCTATATTATAAGCTCCCCAGGAGCGTTCGGCACTGCTGAGCTACAAATCTTGCCTCGCCTTTAGCAACGATTTTTATTGAGAACCAGTGCTTCAGCTGAAGTGCACGACCCGCCGGATGCTTTTAGCTTTATGAGTGTTACCATATATGGGTATGGCGGCCATTTTGCTCATGTGACCTGGGCATAAAACGGTTCCCCCAATAAATGCGCCTTATCGTAAGGAGCAAAAAGTTATCTTATACTTTAGTACTGTATTCTGAATCGTTTGCAGGATAAAATGCATTCTCACTTTTCCAATACAAAAGCATATGTGTCAAAGTTTGACCTAGGCACAAAGAAGGTCAAGGTCAACCCAGGGTCACCATTTTAGCAATTTATGATGGGCCTACGTCCAAGATGCTATTTATCAAGTTTCGTGGAAATCTGCCCAGTGGTTCTGGAGAAGACTATTTTTGAAGGGTTTTTACCATATATGGCTTGGCGGCCATTTTGGTCATGCGATCTGGACCCCATGAGCAAATTTTGGTTTCCCCCATCCAATACAGGCTCCATATTAAATTTGACTTCAATCGGCCCAACGGTTTCCGAGGAGAAGCAGTTCGAAAATTTTCATATATTTCGCCTCAGCGAGGCTATACTAAATGGAATGTAATATTGCGAATGTTCAATGGTAAGGTCTCATTGATATCTATCAGTATGCCAAAAATTGTTTAAATATTCCAAGCGGTTAAGTCACTATCACCAATTTTCACAAACGGGTTACGGACGGACAGACCACATTTGGCTTGGCGGCCATTTTGGTCATGTGATCTGGACCCCATGAGCAAATTTTGGTTTCCCCCATCCCATAGAGGCTTCATATGAAATTTGATTTCAATCGGCCCAACGGTTTCCGAGGAGAAGCAGTTCGAAAGTTTTCACATTTTTCGCCTCGGCGAGGCTATACTAAATGGAATGTAATATTTCGCAAGTTCATTGGTTAGATCTCATTGATATCTATCAGTATGCCAAAAATGGTTTAAATATTCCAAGCGTTTAAGTCACTATCACCAATTTTCACAAACGGGTTACGGATGGACCCAAAGAAGGTCAAGGTCAACCCAGGGTCACCATTTTAGCATTTTATGATGGGCCTACGTCCCAGATGCTATTTATCAAGTTTCGTGGAAATCTGCCCAGTGGTTCTGGAGAAGACTATTTTTGAAGGGTTTTTACCATATATGGCTTGGCGGCCATTTTGGTCATGTGACCTGGACCCCATGATTAAATTTTGGTTTCCCTCATCCCATAGAGGCTTCATATGAAATTTGATTTCAATCGGCCAAACGGTTTCCGAGTAGAAGCAGTTCGAAAATTTTCACATTTTTCGCCTCGGCGAGGCTATACTAAATGGAATGTAATATTTCGCAAGTTCATTGGTTAGATCTCATTGATATCTTTCAGTATGCCAAAAATTGTTTAAATATTCCAAGCGGTTAAGTCACTATCACCAATTTTCACAAACGGGTTACGGACGGACAGACAGACCGACAGAATGACCGATTGACCGAATGACAGAATGACACGGTGATTTTAGGGCACTCTTTGAAATCAACCGACTTCAGTCGGTTGCTTTTTCTGCGGGTCTTGCAATCATGCATGCAAATTATTATCTGTATCGTCATGGCGTTTGGACTTGTTACAGCGCTTAGGATGGTGGCAATCAACTGGTCGCCGACTAGTGCCAGACTGGCAATTAGAAATTTGCCACAGACAACAGCGTATAAAACATATTGCTGGGATATAATTCTAGACATTTACAGTTTATATTTGCTAAGGGTAGACCTTGCTTTTGGTAAAAGCTATACTTAGGATAGTTAGAGCGCTGACGTTTAATTATTAGGTCTCTCCCTCGCTCGGGTCACGTGAGAGGCCAAGTTCTGCTGCGGAAGGTCAGGTGGTTGTTCTCCAGGTACTACCGGTCTCGGCATCCTCTGGTTAACGATCGGCTCGAATTAAGTGAAGTAATCTTGAAAGGACCGTAAAACCACCCTCCCCCCCCCCCCCCCCCCCAAAAAAAAAAGAAGAATAAAAAAATGACATTTTTCGGTGTTCGAATTTTTAGAGGAAATACGGTACATTACGAAAACACGCCTATACAAATACATTGCCAGCTTTATCGCCGAAAAAAAATGAAAATTTTATGATGAAAAATTTATTTCTGCTCCAAATATAGATTGTGGGCACTCGTTAGAACCGCCTCATCGAGGCGGTTCTAACGTGTACCCACAATCTATATTTTTGAGCAGAGATAAGAAACATAAGGTATACCCCCGGAAACCCCATTTTTACTATATAAAAGTGGGGTTCAAGGGGGTCAAAATTATATAGGCGTGTTTCCGTGATGAATCTTGACCCATTTTGTACCCAAAACCCATAAACGGGTACCCTGACAAACAGTGCAGGCCCAGATCAGACGCCGCAGAACGGGACCTACACTGTGTGCGAAAAGTTAAGCCATTTTCCAGATAAATTTTGGAAGAAACACAAGCTGACTGGAATGTACTTGTGCTATATATAAGGAGGAAGATTCCATTTGGTACAAAAAGGGTTAATTTTACTGTCATATGTACATGGCTTTACAAAATTAAGTATGTGTATCCACTTCTGAATTTATCGAATTCTCAAAGAGCCTGTGACAGCAGGGTGATCCGTCATAATTTCTCGGCACTAATGGATTCCTGCAACTAAAATGAAATATTTCCGAATCTTGGTTTAATTGATGCCATTAAAGGCTGATCAATATGCCTTTCCTTTAATTTCTGAGAGGAATATCACAGGGCTAGATACCATCAGAATATTAGAAATCCTATGTTGAGATCATTAACCCATTGCATGCGGGAAACCCCTAAAGGGGTACCTTGGCAAACAGTGCAGGCCCAGATCAGACGCCGCAGAACGCGGCGTCTGATCAGGGCCTGCACTATTTGCTGACAGAATTTTCCGTCAAAAATAGAATAAAAAGAAAACAAATAGGCGTGGCACCCCTTATATGAAAAATGGACTTGTCCAACATATAGCAATGGAAGAGTCCACTAGTATACAGTGGGTTAAAGAGTTCAATAACGAAACCAGCGTGGATACATAGCAAGAACATGCAAATGTGAACATATTTGTGTAACCCATTTTTGCAAACCGTGTAGGCCCTGATCAGACGCCGCGTTTTGCAGCGTCTGATCTGGGCCTGCACTGGTTGTCAATTACCCATTTTGGGGTTTCCAGCAAATGGATTAAGGAAGAAACCAGCTGTGTAACCAATGAGTGAATGAATCATAGTTTGGAGGTCAGTTGTATTGTAGGCCAAATCACGAGCGCATAGCGCAAGTGATTTGTCAACTTACAACTGACCTTCAAACCGATTTATAACTCAAATCAATCACTTACAAAAGTTGCTATATTTCGATTTTACATGTAACACTAAAAATCGCCTATTGTATTTTATTTTTAGCTCACCTGTCACGTTATGACGAGGTGAGCTTTTGGGATCACTTTTTGTCCGTCGTGTGTGCGTGTGTGCGTAAACTTTTTCTTCAAATGACATCTCCTAAACCACTGATCGAATTTTGAACAAACTTCACAGGAATGATCCTTAGGTAGTCCCCTTTCAGAGTTGTTCAAATGGTTCTGGTCCATAGCACATCTATGTCACAGGAGCTAAAAATAGATTTTTTAAACGAAAACTTCAAAAATCTTCTTCTCTGAAACAGCAAGGCCCAGGTCTTCGATATTTGGTATGAAGCTTCATCTAGTGGACCTCTACCAAGATCATTCAAATTATAGCCCTGGGGGCCTTTGCTTTTACAAAGGCTTATACAGGGAAAATCTTTAAAAATCTCTCTGAAACTGCAAGGCCCAGATCTTTGATATTTGGTGCGAAGGTTCATCTAGTGGACCTCTACCAAGATTGTTCAAATTATAGCCCTGAGGGCCAAAATGCCCCCGCCCCGGGGGCCTTTGGTTTTACATAGGCTTATATAGGGAAAATCATTAAAAAATCTTCTTCTCTGAAACCACAAGGCCCAGGTCTATAATATTTGGTGTGAAGCTTTACCTGGTGGACCTCTACTAAGATTGTTCAAATTATAGCATTGGGGCAAAAAATGCCCCCACCCTAGATGGCCTTTGGTTCTACATAGTCTTATACAGGGAAAATCTTTAAAAATCTTCTCCTCTGAAACCGCACGGCCCAGATCTTTGATATTTGGTGTGAAGCTTCATCTAGTGGGCCTCTTTCAAGATTCTACAAATTATAGCCCTGGGGCCAAAAATGCCACCTCTCACGGACCATTTGGTTTTTCATAGGGAAATTCTTTAAAAATCTTCTCTGAAACCTCAAGGCCCATGTCTTTGATATTTGGTATGAAGCTTCACCTAGTGGACCTCTACTAAGACTGTTCAAATTATAGCCCGGGGGGGGGGGGGCAAAATGCCCCCGCCCAGGGGGCCTTTGGTTTTTCCTAAGCTAATGTAGAGGAACTCTTTATAACTTTTCTTCTCTGAAACCGCAAGGCCCAGGTCATTGCTATTTGGTGTGAAGCTTAATCTAATGAACCTCTACCAAGATTGTTCAAATTATAGCCCTGAGGCCCAAAATGACCCCGCCCAAGGGGCCTTTGGTTTTACATAGGGAAAATCTTTAAGAAATCTTCTTCTCAGAAACTGCACGGCCAAGGTTTTAGATATTTGGTGTGAAGCTTCATCTATTGGACCTCTATCAAGATTATTCAAATTATAGCCCTAGGACCAAAAATGCCCCCACCCCGGGACCCATTGGTTTTCCATAGGCT
Source organism: Lucinisca nassula (assembly GCA_963580285.1). Taxonomy (NCBI): domain Eukaryota; kingdom Metazoa; phylum Mollusca; class Bivalvia; order Lucinida; family Lucinidae; genus Lucinisca; species Lucinisca nassula. The sequence goes on from OY757022.1 coordinate 133,299,112, forward strand.
TAATTTGGGAAAATATTTAAAATTCTTCTTCTCTAATACCACAAGGCCCTGGTCTATGCTATTTGAAATGAAGCTTCACCTAGTGGAGCTCTACTAAGATTGTTCAAATTATAGCCCTGGGACCAAAAATGCCCTCATCCCTGGGGCCTTTGGTTTTACATAGGTTTATACATGGAAAATCTTTAAAAATCTTCTTCTCTGAATTCGCAAGGTCCAGACCTTTGATATTTGGTGTGAAGCTTCCTCTAGTGGACCTCTTTCAAGATTGTTCAAATTAAAGCTCTGGGCCAAAAATGCCCCCTTCCCGGGACCCTTTGTTTTTCATAGGCTTATATGGAGAAAACCTTTAAAAAATTTCTTGTCTGAAACCCGAAGGCCCAGGTCTTTGATATTTGGAATTAAGCTTCATCTAGTGGACCATCACCAAGTTTGTTCAAATTATAGCCCTTGGGCCTAGAATGTACTAGAGACACTATTTCTCAGGTAAGCGATTCATGGCCCTCTGGGCCCTCTTGTTTATACCCCCCCCCCACCACCCACCCCTTTTAAACTCTACCAGCCTATCGCCATTGTTAGAATAAATCCCGCCAAACAGCCGTTTTCAAGGGGCGCCAGTATATAACTAGGATCACTGCACTGTTCACAATGTTCAAAGGGTGTTAAACTCCATAAGAATATGATTCAGAGAGTAACTGTTCCTGTGTTCTGCACATCATATGGAGATATACATTTGCGTAAAGTTTAACGAAACTATCTCAAACAGTTTTCAAGTTACAGAGCGGACACAAATATTACAGAAGTCACTATTTTTCAATGTTCCAAGGACCATAACTCCAGAAGTAGGTCAATCAGAGTAACGGTTCTTGTGTTCGGCACCGTCACCCATCTTCTGATGCTTTAAATCAGAGTTGATGTGTTTCGATTCTACATATAACACTAAATTCGCCTACAGTATAGTTAAACCTGTGTTTAAGACCACCTGTGAACAAAGACCACCTGTCTACAAAGACCACTTCTAATTCCTCCCACCCAATTGCAATTTACAGTAAAACATTTCTTAGCGGCCACCTCTATTAAGCAAGCAACCTGTCTTAAGCAAACAGGCTTTCAGTTCCCAAAAAATGAAAATGTATTAAAATTCACCTGTATTAAGCAAACACCTGTCTTAAGCAAGCACTTTTTGATTATCCCATAGGTGCTTGCTTAATACAGGTTGGACCTGTGAACAGAGACTACCTGTGCACTAGGACCAGAGGACAGTCAAAAATCCTTCCCAAATGCATATTTTACCCAAAACAAAGACCACTTTTGCTTTGAATAGCGATGACCAAATTTTTAAATTAGGCAATTAATTGATTGTCAACATCTTTAAATGAGCCAAATTAAAATTTTGAGTGATTCATTATTAAAACCTGAACTTAAAAAATGTTACCTTCAGAAATACAATCAGGTGGTACTCAGGTTTTCTATACATATTTGAATAAATGCTGTGAAATAACCCTTGTCTCCTTGAGGTAGAGCAGTGGATACAAACACCACGAAAACACGCCCCAATTTTGACACCCTGGAACCCCACTTTTATATTGTAAACCCGGGGCTACCTTATTTTCAATACTTCTTCTCTAAAATATAGATTGTGAGTACTCGTTAGAACCGCCTCATCGAGGCGGTTCTAACGAGTACCCACAATCTATACTTTGAGCAGAAATAAGAAAAATATCACAATTTTTCATCTTAAAATTTTAGTTTTTTTTTTTTTTTTTTTTTGACTGTTATGTTTACAATGTATTTGTATAGGCGTGCTTTTGTAATGACTGACCCTCTGAATAAAGGCCACCAGTGAACAAAGACCAAATTTCTTCTTTCCCATGAGTGGTCCTTGTAGACAGGTTAGACTGTATTTCTGTTGTTGTTTGTTTCCTTCAAATTCTCCAAGCCTTTCGCCATTGTTAGTAGAAAATCACGCCAACAATAATGACTACAATTCATGCATTTCTGTGTTTTTGTAACGTTTTAGACCCGAGGCGAGTCTGTTCTAACGTTTACCCACAATCTGTGTTTTAAAAAGATAAGAAAAATAATGAATACCCCTGTAAAACCCAGTTTTGCTGCATAAAAGTGGCGTTTAAGGTGGTCAATATATATGTATAGGCGTGTTTGTGTGTTTGGACATGTTGGAGCATATTTCATCCCTATTAGAAATAATTGTACTGTAAGCACCGCATCATGCCCCGCCACTGCACTCAATTCAAATAAGTGTCATAACTCTGTCAAAATGAATTGTAATGGAAGTTGAATTGGTCTATCCCTAACTAAAGATACTGAGAATACTATTTTCAATGTTCAAAGGGCCATAACTCCAAAATTATTAAAGCAAACCAGAATTACAGTTATCGTTTTCGGCAGACCACCCATGGTGTTTCGTGTGAAGTAAATTAAAATATCTTAGAATAGTTTTCTATTTACAGAGTTGATACAAGTGCAATAAAAATCAAAAATAAGTTCCTTTAAGAGCAATGAAAACATTCATAAGAAAGAAGATGGATCATACTACGTAGTTTCGGCTAATAAAGCCTCATCAGTGACCCTGTAATGATCCGGCAAAGACAGCCAGAGGAAACATACTGCAATTTTGCGAATTTCGAATATGCAGTCCATTCAAAGACTGATATAAATCAAAATGGGGTCCAAATAATTAACAATCCGTCTAGAATATGAGTCCAAACCAATAATTTATTTCTGATTTCTTAGAATATTCACGCTGATCTCAAAGGACCAAAAGTAAAATATAAACTGCACTATGGTTGATGTACGGGGAGACGTTTTACGGCCGCCACACGGCACAACACCAGCTGCAGTGAAGGCAAATAAAAATAAAAAATAAGTTCCTTTAAGAGCAATGAAAACATTCATAAGAAAGAAGATGGGTCATACTACGTAGTTTCGGCTAATAAAGCCTCATCAGTGACCCTGTAATGATCCGGCAAAGACAGCCAGAGGAAACATACTGCAATTTTGCGAATTTCGAATATGCAGTCCATTCAAAGACTGATATAAATCAAAATGGGGTCCAAATAATTAACAATCTGTCTAGAATATGAGTCCAAACCAATAATTTATTTCTGATTTCTCAGAATATTCACGCTGATCTCAAAGGACCAAAAGTAAAATATAAACTGCACTATGGTTGATGTACGGGGAGACGTTTTACGGCCGCCACACGGCACAACACCAGCTGCAGTGAAGGCAAATAAAAAATAAGTTCCTTTAAGAGCAATGAAAACATTCATAAGAAAGAAGATGGGTCATACTACGTAGTTTCGGCTAATAAAGCCTCATCAGTGACCCTGTAATGATCCGGCAAAGACAGCCAGAGGAAACATACTGCAATTTTGCGAATTTCGAATATGCAGTCCATTCAAAGACTGAAAACTGTAACACTGAAACTGTTGTTTTCAATGTCGAAAGATCCATTACTCAAAAACTGGGCAAGCCACTTAAAGCAAGACTTGTTCTACATGTCATCTTATGTTGCTTTACAGTTTTGCAAGGCTTCAAGAAGATCTCTGCAACTGTTTTCAAGTTATAAAAGTGACGCAAGTATATGACTAGGATCACTGTTCACAATGTTCAAAGGCTGTTAACTCCAAAAGTAGATAATTCAGAGAGTTATGGTTCTTGTGTTCTGCACATCATACCATTGAAATATACAATGGCATAAAAGTTTCAAGAAACTATCTCAAACGTACAGCGCGGACACAAATATATTACAGAAATCACTATTTTCAATGGTCAAAGGACCATAACTCCAGAAAAAAGGTTAACCAGAGTTATGGTTCTTGGTTCTGCGAACACGCGCGCTTAGCAAACCTGGTTTACTGTCTTAATGTAAATCTGCTTGGAGAAGCATTTGGTCAACGGGAATCTAAATAGCGCACAGCGAAGACTCTGATCAGACTGCGCAGATGCGCAGACTGATCAGAGTCTTCGCCGAGCGCTCATCCTGAAAGACACCCTTTCCCTTGACACTGTCCATCGTTAAGCTAAGTGGTTATGCAACATCATTATTTTCAAATCATCTGGGAAAAAGTAGCGAAATTATGTCTGTCTACGTATATGCACCATGATTTTAAAAATAATTTGGACCTCGCCATAGGAAAATTTGTCTATGGACAAAGCCGACAAAAACTCGGATCAGAGCGCAATCTGATCAGTGTCTTCGCTTACGTTCTATGAATGCCTGTTAATTAAAATAAAAATCATGCAGACATTAAAGGAAACTGTCCAACAAAGACATCACGAAAACAAGCCTATTTAATTTTGACCCCTTGAACCCCACTTTTATATAGTAAAACTGGGGTTTAAAGGGTTAAACCTTATTATTCTTATTTCTTCACTAAAATAAAGATTGTGGGTACTCGTTAGAACCGCCTCGATGAGGCGGTTCTAACGTGTACCCACAATCTATATTTTGAGCAGAAATAAGAGAAATATCACTGTTTTTATCTTAAAATTTACCCTTTTTCAGCGGTAAAATTTACAATATATTTGTATAGGCGTGTTTTCATAATGGGGTACATTGGTTGATTCAAGTCTTCGCCGAGCGTACATGTATGATGACAAATTTATCTTGTCGTGGCATGCGTTTATCTTTCCCTGTGCTAGATATTTATTCTTAGCACGCTAGCAGAGTTTAGTGCAACTCATTGTTAATCTTTTAGCGCATTACGCATTGTCTGTCTTAATTTGGCGCTTGAATTGTCTTTCCGTCTCATGGGAGCACAATTCTCCTTTCAGCATTACAAATTAGCTGGTACACAACAAAACGGCCTGAGCAACCAATAACGACTCAGATCAACCTCAGGTTTTACGGCCGTTTAAAGATTAGTTTACTGACTTTGAGCCGGCCGATAAAGCAGAGATGGGCCGGAATCGGAGTAACGGAGAAAAAAAAACAAAAAAAAAAAAAAAAAAACACCTGGGCCGTCCGTTGCAGAACTTGCGTCTCACATGTGACCCGAGCGAGCTTCGCACCTACAGCGATGAGAAACCTAATGATTAAGAGACAGCGTTCTTACCCACCCACCAGGCCTTGGCTAGGGTATTTACTATCGATGTTTGGGTGGTTGTGCGTGTATCTTGCGTCACAGGGGTATGATACTGGCTTACTGTTGGACAAAGCCTGCTGTCCTTGCAGCAGGTACTGGTAGAGGAGGCATGCTGTTATTTCTTCAGTTTCTACATTTCCATTTACATTGGAACTTCGATGACTCGAACACCGATGGCTCGTCTACCATGGATGAGTCGAACCCGTTCTTGAGCTCCTAGGAAAGTTCTCTACGTAAGAAATGGTGCGAGATAATTAATCAGATTTTCGTCTTTTGTGTTGCAAATGTATGCTGTGTGTATTCATTAGAATCGCCTCGATGAGGCGATTCTAATGAGTACACACATCATACATTTTCATTACAGAACACCGAAAATATGTCCAAAAGTATCTCGTTATACCTCCTGGAAGTAATCTCAGTGGCTCGAACATCCCCTGTCTCGAACAAATGTTCATGGTCCCAAAGGGGTTCGAGCCATCAAACTGTATTTTCCTCTAATTTGTCCCTCCAGGATCTCTTCTATTTTCCTCCTTTTCTCTATGAGACGACGCACAAAGACCGACAAGGGTAGCGTATCGTAAAACGACAATACCATCACGATAACAAGTCCGTGAAACGAAGACCCCCTAAACCCCACTTTATGTAGAGAAAACTGGGGTTTACGGGGGTATAGATTGTTTTTCTTATTCTTGCTCTAAGACATAGGTTGTGGGTACTCGTTAGAACCGCCTCAATGAGGCGGTTCTAACGAGCACCCACAACCTATGTTTGCAGTATTTATAAGAAAAATATCACGGATTTTCATCAGAAATATGGTCATTTTGGAGATGTGTAAAAATGCACCGATTGCACGGGTGTTATCGTAATGAAACAGTCAATGGATAGCCAAGATAAAGATGAAAAATGTTGGTATTTGTCTCATTTTCCCCAGAAATCAAGATTTTACATCTCATGCAAATTGTCTCCATAGAAAACAATTTGCATGAAATGTCAAATCCTGTTTCCATAGGAGACAATTTGCACGAAATATCAAATGCTGCTTTCTAGGACAAAAAAAGAGAAAATTTCTTAAAATGTCGCCCGCTGAAAACATCCAAGCATGCAGAGTGTTAAAATAGTGTCATAGGAACAGAGAAGACACGTATCAGACTGGGGATATGGGCAGGCTGAACTTGAGTTTTCGGTGATCGCACAGTTCTTCTTAACCCATATATGACAATGGATTCTTCCACCTAGTAAGTTTGGAATGGTCAATTTCCTATTATAGGGGTGTCAGGTTTGTTTTCGTTTGTAGCAAATTTCACAAAAATGTATGTCCTTCAAGCAAACGGTGCAGGTCCAGATCAGACGCCGCATTCCGCGGCGTCTGATCTGGGTCTGCACTGTTTTCAAATGTCCCAGAAAATGGCCACGAGGCATATATGGGTTAAAGCATTTACTATGCCCCGGCTCACGGTTTTACTGTCAGAGAATAACTCTACATTAGCCACAAGAGAAAGAGCCAAGTTCAGCAATAAATACATGAACACCACTACCGCTTTATAACACTATTCATGGGGTCCAAAGCAAAAACCGTGTTAGGTGAACAACTGTGTTTTATCCGAAACAAAGATGTATAGATTATATAGAGGATCTTACATGAGTTTTCATGTATTATTGAATTTATTAAACGAGTTGAGGAAAAGGGATAAATTGCGATGCTTTGCCGAGCATTTTATCCCTTTTCCTCAACGAGTTTAATAAATTCAATAATACATGAGCAAGAATGCAAGATTCTGTTTATCATATGACACTTAAAACGCATTTTATTCACGATTGTTTACAAAAATATCAATATTCCGCCATTAGTAAACGCGACATCTTTGAGGACGTCGTACATGTAACGTTACAGGACGTATCTAGCTAATTTGCATATTTAATCCACTAGTGGATTATCGAAAATAATACATGGCGTTATTACACCCTCAGACGCGACGTCATATGATAAAAAGGAAAATGACCATTTATCTATATAATCTGTGCATTTTGGGACCCATCTTGAAACCGATTTATGTCCGAAACCCTGTTATAACGAACATTGTTATAATGAGGTTGTGGTGAAATGCCTGTTCAAATCAAAGTACAAGCAGCACTGAAGGGTCGATTGTGTCTGAAAAGACATGAACCTATATTCCTATACTTCAAGCAAATATTGTTGACACTGATCAGTCGCCGAAGACCCTTCAGACACCGCATTCTGCAACATCTGATTTGGATTGACACTGTTTACCAATGTCTCATTTTGACCCTTAACAGTTCGACACCAATAAATTTTAGGACATTAATATGCCTGCTCAGATTGAGTTATATTCCTAATCCATATACATGTATTGACATGTACAGAACCATTCGGAAAGGACTCAAATAGGCTATGCCTACGTCCAATCCAATGGTGCATATATATGTACTACTCTGTGTGTATGTATGTAACCATGAAATTTCTAATAAATAAATCCGGTGAAATTCGATGCTGCGCGATTTCGTTTAGCCAGTGTTGATGTAAACAGTGTGTCATTTTGAAGAAAGTGATGAAGGAATGGAGTTATTTGTGTTTTTTGTTGATGAGGAATTCATAGCCCAATACATTTGTGGGCATGGAACAAAAATAATCTCAACTTTGCACGAGTCTGTGCTTGTTTAAAAAGACGAGGTGCAAAACTGCCATTTGCTTAACTGGAACCCTTGTCAATAGATACAGTATACATGTGTCAAGCCTATCCAAAGTAGAAGTAAAACAAAGCTCAGGAATCGAAACATGAAGCGACCCGACCATAATGGAAACCTAAACAAAGGAAGGCCATAAGGACAGTTACTTTCCCACCAAATGGCCAAATGGCCATCCAAAATAAAAAAAAACACAAGTGATACACACAGTAAGTAACAAACAACATAAATAAATAAACCGCCACAGAAGAACCACCTTGGAACGGTCAGTGGAAAGAATTCCACTGGGGTGGGGGGGGGGGGGGGGGCTTAAATCGATTTTACATGGCCATAATCCTCGCCCTTACCTCTGTCGCGGTATACACTAATTTTGTTTAGTCCGCATGAAGGCTTCCTAACTCATCAGTGTAACATCTCCGAGAACATACAAATCAAAAAAACTACAGAGATGGAACAAGGTTGAGAACTCGACAGCATACAACAACAGAATTGCTGGAGCAAAAGAAAACCAACAGTTAGGCTCCGAGGAGCCCGACAAAAGACGGAGCATCAGGCGCCAACAAACATATATACTAAAATAAAATAAAATTCCATTTATGCTTTTACGCTGGAACCGTCATATAATCTTAAGCCCGACTCACCGGTATGCAATCAAAGAGGGAAGCAAAGTTGCCAACCGTGATTTGGTTAACCACCATGCATGCAGTCTGTTTTATAACATTTATGTTGTACCCAATCTTAATATACCGACGAACGATTTTACGAAATCGGGCACCAAAGTCATTACTGGCATGTATTTTTCTAAATTTATATACTAAGTCATCATAGAATTCGGGTTCCGATAGGCCTTTTTGCAGAAGTCCAACATTGAATTTTGAAACCAAATCAGAATGACGTCTATAAAACTTAGAAAAGGCTTTACGTAGTTTATGATACCGATACCCCTGATTAAGAAGTTTAGCGATTAATAATTTATTACGAGTGTTGAAGTCGGATAAATGACTAGACACTCTAGCGAATCGAATTAACTGCGAAATATAAACCCCGTACGATGTCGCACGAGGAACATCACCGTCCAAAAAGGAAAATTTACAATCTCGAAATCAAAATCATCACGTTTATCATAAATTTTGCAAGAAACAAATCCATCTACAATAGATAAATGTAAATCCAAAAAGGGGGCCTCGGTATCAGAGGAATTTACCTTGTTTAACTGAAGTTCTAGGGGATGAATCTGACTGATCAAACCATCAAAGTAAGTATTGTGAATATTTAATAAATCATCTAAATAGAAAGAAATGCGTTTATTCACTAGTTTTAAGATGCTAAGTTTCCAGTCCTTAAGGGCTTTATGCTCAACATACTCTCGCTTACACCATCGATTACCGAATTCATTCAAGGCAGCAGCGATTTCATCTCTACATTTACTGAAATCAATTTTAGAAGGAAACCGATATTTCGGTCCTTTAGAAATTATATTCCTTATCCTAGAATCAGGAATAATTTTCAAATTGCCAGTAATTACATGACCAGCAGCAGGATAGCAATACACTGAGTTTTTACAACCACATTAATCAGGAGTATTAGTATCAATATCAAGATCTGAAACAAGTTTATTGAAATTAAAAATGATAGATCTAACAGTTTTGTTATATTTATAGCAAATTATAGGTGTTTCAGTATTTTGAAAATAAGCAGGAATGGAAAAAAGCACCGAGCTCTCACGAAAAATAATGGGCAAATCTATAAAATCCATACCCTTATTAATAAAGGATATTTTGAAGAAATGGCGTTTATGATTAATTTCAGAATCAATGTAAGGACGGAGAGTATGCTGAGTATAGTAGAGAAGTTAAGAGAAACCAAACCTTTTGGTTATTTTTGGCAAAAATAACCCTGTACGTACCGCCCCCTCCCCCCCCCCTTGATTTATATTTGATACATACCTATTTTCCTCTAAGAGTAACCCGCCTTGAATTTTCTTTAAATTTAACACACAATTCAATATTCTGTGTTGTCATAGTGGCTTTAAACTTTTTTAAGATAAATTTAAACTACCATACGTTCCATCTTGCAGTTACCTAATACAGTTTTCTGATGTCCTTTGATTACTGTATATGTTGTTCATAATTTAGGTTAGAAATGAGAAATTTGATTTCGAATTCAAACTTAAATTTACATTTAAAGTATTTTGATTGAATGTTTGAAACTACAATTTCATTCAAAATTTCCTTTAAACTAGTTAATGTAAGTGTTTTTACATGCCTTTTAAACAGATCAGCAAGTTCTGTACGTTATTTCATCCACTTACAAATACAGAAACTGGAATTTAAATTATTTTAAAAATATTTAAAGTAGAAGTAAAACAAAGATCAGGAATCGATACAATTAACTTACTCCACCCACCAGAGACACCAAAGGGAAAGAAATACAAACATTAAGCGACCAGACCATAATGGAAACCTAAACAAAGGAAGGCCATAAGGACAGTTACCTTCCCACAAAATGGCCATATGGCCATCCAAAATCAAAAGACACAAGTGATACACACAGTAAGTAACAAACAACAGCATAAATAAATCGCCACAGAAGAACCGCCTTGGAACGGTCAGTGGAAAGATTTCCACTGGGGGGGTTTAAATCGATTTTACGTGGCCACAATCCTCGCCCTTACTTCCGTCGCGATTTAGACAAATAGTTTGTTCAGTCCGCATGAAGGCCTCCTAACTCATCAGTGCAACATCTCCGTGAACACAAAAAATCAAAGAACCACAGAGGTGAGACAACGGTGAGGACTCGACAGCAAGAAACCACTGAAATGCTGGAGCAAAAGAAAACCAACAGTTAGACTCCGATGGGCCCGACCAGAGACAGTTTGAATTCAAGGTTTGCAATTGAAAATAGGAGAAAACTGGTTTAGCATATCAGTTGAGATCAGTTTCAATAATTCAAATATGTGATTATACAGTTAATAAAAAGCTATGGACGGATTGTTGCATGATGGCGATACTTGTTAGTTGTTAGAATCGCCTTGGAACTCCAAGAAATAAACGTTTCCGAGACGATTCTAACAAATATCCATAATATTTGCTTCTCGAGTATTAAATACAAATTCTTTGACTATCTCAAATAGACCGTCACATATAGAGTTTCAAATTTGTTCCCATGATTGAGATTGTACGGCCCGTCAGTGCTGGCGATATGGCCAATTTTAGGTAGTGCTTTATAGCCAAACCGACTTCTTGTCGGTTCTGAAGAAACATCTAGTTGTTGGTCAATTCTATCTACTTTTTTCATTGGTCGCGGGTCGTACATATAGCTGTAAAAGCTGGTTGTTCTTATAAACAGTTATAGAGAGAATACCAGGTTCGAGTATTTCGCTGTCAAGTTTATCAGGCAAGGTTTCGAGAACGCTTGTGGAATCGCGAGGTGTGCCGAGCGATTCTACATGCGTTCTCGAAGCCAAGCCTGATAAACTTGATATCAAATGGCACAAAGCTGGTATTCTATTTATCAGTTAATTCCATTATACACTCTTACATTTTGTCAATATTTCCAGCAGTCCAGTTCATAGAAGTGCAATGTCACGTTGACCTTGACCTTATAAAGCTTATTTGTCCTGAGACAGCGTATCTTTATAAGGTCAAGGTGTTACAGTGCAATAAATATAGGGGGTAACTGATAAAATCATCACATCGAATATCGCTATAAAAACTGTTGACTATATTCTCGTGATACCGAACACCAATCATTGTAATGTGGAGGAATATGGAAATCACTATTATTATTTCCAAACTTACTATTCTTCCCCCAATCTTGAACTCGCCTGGGAAATATAGCTCAGAAAACATATCCACTACTTTAAAATTAAAATGGATTACCTCGTATTTTTGTCTGTTTTGTTGACTATAAAATTAAGATTAATTCGCAAAAGATTCGGAAGAAAAGCATTTATCCCAATTGACAATCCCATGCAGAGAAACCATCCTAATACGGATATTTTAAACAATTTACGTTGTGGTTATTTGCTTAAGGAGAATAAACATACCTTGTAGATATGTTACAACTATTTATTTTATACTCTGTAGTGACTAGTACTTGAAATCAATGCATATCTGTAATAAATAAAAAATGATATTTTCACACTGTGGAAATATATATGTTCACACTGTGAAAAATAACATGACCTTGTTATTTTCACAGTAGCAGCCCGGACTACATTTTTTTCGCAAAAGTCATGTTATCGATAAAATAATTCTATAAAATACCTTGAGCTATCTTTGAGCTGTAAAAATGATGTATTCAAAATGGCGTTCTGTTTATGTTTTGAAACTGACAGTTCTGACTTCATATCCAGGTCAAAATTGTGACGTACATGTACAATTGATCAATTACTGTAAGTGTCCTAATAAGTTATAAAATAAAATTTTTTTTTTTTCGGCGGATGACTAAAGTATTTCATCTCTTGTGTTGAAAACATCCGAATTTTCACTCGTGCTTCGACTTCGTGAAAATTCGGATGTTTTCAACACAAGAGATGAAATATTTTCATTATCCACCTCAAAAAAGTAAATATCTTCACGAAACATGCCTATATAATTTTGACCCCCTTGAGCCCAACGTTTATATAGTAAAACTGGGGTTCCCGGGGGTATACCTTATTTTTCTTATTTCTGCTCTAAAATATAGATTGTGGGCACTCGTTTGAACCGCCCACAATCTATATTCTGAGCAGAAATAAGGAAAATATCACAGTTTTTCATCATTAAATTTTCATTTTTTCGGCGATAAAGGTTGCAATTTATTTGTATAGGCGTGTTCGCCTATACGGAACACGACTTTCATAAATGCCGTATGCTTTCCTGTACAAAGAACTCGTTAAAAGCTTCAACTAAGAATGTTCGTCATCGACAACAAATTCAGTTATTTGTTGTCTGTTTTTAATGCCGCGTGTTTTCGCTAAAAGCTTCAGCTAAAAATGTTTCTCTTCGTTTATTTGCTTTATTAAACCGCTTATATGGCTCTCCTTATTCACTTTGGAGTAAAAATATATCACGTGAACAAGCCCGTGAAATGAACACCCCCTGAACCCCACTTTATATAGAGAAAACTGGGGTTTAAGGGGGTAAACTTTATTTTTCTTAGTTTTACTCCAACACATAGGTTGTGGGTACTCGTTAGAACCGCCTCATTGAGGCGGTTCTAACGAGCACCCACAACCTATGTTTTGAGCATTTATAAGAAAAATACCACGGTTTGTCATCAGATTAGTAGCCATTTTGGAGATGTGAAAAAAACACTATGTCGCACGGGTGTGTTTTCGTAATGATTAGGAAAGAAAATGCAGTCCTTTGTGGTTCTTGGGATGTTATATTATAGGTGTTTCATCATGCGCCAGGCTCAAATTGGTTTGCTATCTCATAGTAACGGGGTTTTATGATGAGATTGTCCGTCTGTTCGTCAGTCCGTCGGTCTACACCTCTTTTCTGGTCGATAACAATACGGTAAAGTTACAGGGAATTATTTTAATTTCGCTTAAATATGTCTAGAGCTTTCTTCATGCAACATTATTGTCAAACTTATTTTACTGCTGCTACAGTTCAGGCCCTTTTTCGATATTTATTTTTCATCGTAAGTTATCTTTTTGAATTCGGGATATCTCAAACACATAGACACCCTCATTTCGAAAACACGCCTTTACAAATACATTGTAACCTTTACCGCCGAAAAAAATGAAAATTTTAAGAAGAAAAACTGTGATATTTTTTCTTATTTCTGATCAAAATATAGATTGCGAGGACTCGTTAGAACCGCCTCATCGAGGCGGTTCTAACGAGTACCCACAATCTATATTTTACAGCATAAATAAGAAAAATAAGGTATACCCCCAGAAACCCCAGTTCTACAATGTAAAAGTGGGGTTCAAGGGGGTCAAAATTACATAGGCATGTTTTCGTGATGCTTGATTTATAAGGGAACTGAAGTATTTTGAAAAAAGGCTGTATTCGAGCTACCCATAACTATACATCTGTTTGATAAAGGGTTACGCACTGAGACTAACATCGTAGAAGTACTAAAATTTTCAGTCGTTCTTAATCAAGTTCTGGAAAACCTTCAGGGAAATTAGATTGGTTAAAACTAATTCATCAAAGTTTTTAATGAATTAAAGCTCCCCTTATCTAATTTGGATGAAAAGACATAACATTGTCGAATTCGTTCTTGCAAAAGATTAATTCTTGAATAAACACGTGTGTCAAAGCCCGATCTTTCCATGCAGAAAAACATGTTATTTACGAATTCGCATTAACTCGCCCCCGCCCAATGGGGCTTGAATAAAAATAACTTTTCTTAAAAGCCCAAACATCAAACTCCAAAGTCTGACTCAAAGAGAAAAATCAAGGTCTTCTATATAGACCCTAAGATTTCACGAGAACATTCCAGAGGGCTGTGGAATAAGATTAGGTAATTTCCTAAAAATAATGCCACCCCGAACTTTCTGGAAGATTCTAAAGTACTTTTCCTTGTTAACATGTTGTTTACCAAATAAAATTAATCTGTGACTCATTTCTTTCCAGAAAGTTCTTTAAGAAGAATTAGGTCACCCAGTTGGGGTGAAAGTGGGAATCAGAAAAATAAATTCTTATGCATAACACTCCCCCTCTTCGCGGAAAAGAAAGTTTTATGCAATAAAGCTTTCTTTTGCTTTAAGAATAATAGAATATTGACATAGCATATAGAATTACATGTATATACAATCCACTTCAGTATGAAAGACTAACACATTCCTGAAACTGCTCAAGCTCTTGAAAGGGCATCAGGGATAATGTTATCTCTTCCTCTGATATGCCTCATGTCTAAATTATACTCTTGTAGCATAAGACTCCACCTGAGCAACCGCTGATTTTTGTTTTTCATTTTATGTATGAAAGTCAGTGGATTGTGATCACTGAAAACAACAATCGGTGCAGTAGTAGGAGTAAGATAAACTTCGAAATGTTGCAGAATGATTCTTGCTCAGCAAACATGTATGTTTGAGAATTAATCTTTCTGAAAGTCTGTAAATATCTAGTCCTTTCATGTTCTGGTATAAGATTACAAGGAGAACTCCTTTCCAGTCATTGTTCAGCAAATACTGAATTTCTTCTTTAAGATATTGCTGTTTGGGTGTTGTTTTACAGGTTTAGAACCATTTATGTCCACGTCGTGAAATATTTTGCCAGTCCGTGTTGGAATGTCAGGAAATAAGTGTTCATATTCAAAAATCAGCTGTTTCAGTTCAGTCCGCTGATTTGGCTCTAGATGCAACAGTTTCTGGTCGAGATTCCTCAGAATGTCAGAATTCTGAAGCTTTGATGATGTGGGATCAGATTTCACTGAATTGATATCCTCACAGTCATTGTCACATGAGTTAAGTGGAACAGAGCTAACTAGATTGACTGATGTCAATGATGCATGGTCCCTTTCAATGTATTTCTTAAGCAAGTTAATATGACACAGCTTCTTTAGCTTGCGCCTCCCAGGAGTGTTTATTATGTAATTAGCGTCACTGATCTTTTTGTGTACAGTGTATGGACCATAACACCTGGCTTGTGGCGGCGGTAAAACGTCTCCCTGCCCTATATCTTAGTGTAGATTATATTTTCTTGTCCTTTAGGATCATTGATTCCATTGTGGAATTTTGAAAATATCTGAGGGTCACTGATGAGGCCTGGTTGGCCGAAACTAGTTAGTCTGGTCCAGAAAACATGTACACTCCATATTTTTCAGTTCTGTGGTGTATTCCTTGCTTCCAAAGGATAACCCTTTTATAGCCTTGAACATATTTAACTTCACTACAGCTGATGTGTGGGAATGTGTAGCGGCGGTAAAACGTCTCCCTGCCCTACATCATAGTGTAGATTATATTTTCTTGTCCTTTGGGATCATTGATTCCATTGTGGAATTTTGAAAATATCTGAGGGTCACTGATGAGGCCTGGTTGGCCGAAACTAGTTAGTCTGGCCCAGAAAACATGTACACTCCATATTTTTCAGTTCTGCGGTGTATTCCTTGCTTCCAAAGGATAACCCTTTTATAGAACATATTGCAAAGATTTTCCAGTAATAGGCAAAAGACCTAGTACCATATCACCTGGTTTAAAATTCCTTTCGTTTGTCCCTATGTAATATTGCTGTTTCATTTTCCTTTGGGCTGACTGAAGATTGATCCGAGCAGCCTCACAAGCTTTTGAAAGTCTAGTTTTGAAATCAGACACATACTGAAGTAAATTCAAGGAAGTGTCATAATTAGAGAGAAATTTATCTTTCAGAAGTTTCAAAGGACCACGAACAGTATGGCCAAATACTTATTCAAATGGACTGAAGCCAAGAGATTCTTGCACAGATTCTCTAACAGCAAATAAAAGCAGATGAGTGCCTTCATCCCAATCCTTCTCTGTGTCAAAGCAATATGATCTTATCATGTTTTTCAATGTTGGATGGAATCTTTCAAGGGCGCCTTGACTTTCAGGATGATAGGCCGATGACTAATACTGTACAGTGCCTAGTTCATGCATTATTTGTTGAAAAACTCTAGACATGGAATTTGAACCTTGGTCTGACTGAATAGATTTGGGAAGACCAACAAAGGTGAAAACTTCACTAAGGCCTTGACGATTGTCTTAGCTTTGATATTTCTTAGTGGAATGGCTTCAGGAAAACGTGTGGAAGCACACATAATAGTCATAAGATATTCACAGCCAGACTTAGTTCTAGGCAAGGGACCTACACAGTCTATAATAATTCGACTGAAAGGTTCATCAAAAGTAGGTATAGGCTGCAAATGAGCCTTAGGTATAGTCTGATTTGGTTTTCCTACCATTTGGCATGTATGGCAGGCCCTACAATGCTGATAAAACATCTTATTTTAACCCAGGCCAGTAAAAATGATTAAGAATCTTGTGATAGGTTTTATTTACACCTAAATGTCCTGACATGGGAGTTTCATGTGCCAAGTTTAATATTTCGGGATGGTAAACCCGTGGAACCACTATCTGGTGGTTGACAGTCCACTCGTCTTCTGCTGAGACGCCATTTTCTCATAAGAATGTCGTTTTTGACATAATAACAGACTGGGACCTGAGATACTTCCTGCTCATCTAAAGCCCTTTCAAACAAAGGCGAAATTTCAGGCTCCTTGTGCTGTTGTATAGCTAGTTGAGACCCGGACATTTTGTCATGCTCTAGATCGAAAGATGAGTTATTCTCATGAAAATCTGTCTGCTTATCAGGAAGGTTTGAAGACAGAGATCTTGTTATCTCGTCATTAAAAGACTGACCCAAAACGGTATCAGTAAAATCAAAATCCTGTTTCCCATATGTTTGCTTGGCCTTACGTGCTATAGCCATTGTGACTGCACAAGGGGGACAAAGATCAGGAATTTCCTGCTCAATGGGATCAGGCGGTTGGTCTATTCAAGGATTAGAAGTCAAAAGTGGGTTTACCACAACCTTATCTCCGGCTAAGTCATTACCTAGCAATAAATGAACACCTTTAAAAGGTAAAGAAGGTCTAATATCAACAGCCACTGAACCGGATACCAAGTCTGATGACAAATATATGTTATGAAGCGGAACATTAACAAATCCACATTACACACCCTGAATAAGGACACTTTGGCCCAAAGAAGTCTTCCCAGAAAAAAGGCAGAGTATCTGCTAGAATAAAATATTGAGAAGCTCCAATATCATAAGATTTTAATAGGGGTAGGATGGGCATAACTGTCACCATTTAGTGACACAAAACCATCTGATAAGAATGGTTCATAAATCTCCATAACTGAATCAGTCTCAGATATTTTGGTATCAGAAAGAGTTTCCTCCCTTACACAAGACTGTGGTTTGGCCTTATAGAAGTCAAGCCTGTAGGCTTAAGTTCCTCTTACCGTTCTCTTTCTTTTCTTCGCTTTAATTTTAAACATTCAGAGATCAAATGACCTGTATTTTTACAATAGTTACAAACTACTTGGGACGGAGATAAGGGTTTCTGGTTTTTGTTTTCACCAGAAGGTTTGGAATAATTCTGGCTTCTATTTTCACCAGAAGGTTGATTTTTCACTTCTAAAGAGCATAAGAGTTAGACACTTTGGTCATGTCAGAAAGTGTGTGATGCTTTCTATTTGACAATATTTATATTAGATTCGGTACTTAGTTATTTAGACAAATTGTGGGTATTCCGATGGGTACGAATTGCGCACCTCTTGTGGCTGATCTGTTCTTGTATTGATATGAAAGAGCCTTCATGTTGTCGCTTTCCATTGATAACCAATCTGAAATTATTGAAGCCTTTAGCTCCACTTCTAGATATTTAGACGATTTACTAAATATTGATAATACCTATTTCGATGGTTTGATCAGTCAGATTTACCACCCCCCCCCCGAACTTCAGTTAAATAAAGCAAATTCTTCTGATACCGAGGCCCCGTTATTGGATTTACATCTATCTATTGTAGATGGGTTTGTTTCGTGCAAAATTTATGATAAACGCGATGACTTTGATTTTGAGGTTGTAAATTTTCCTTTTTTTGGATGGTGATGTTCCTCGTGCGCCATCCTATGGCGTTTATATTTCGCAATTAATTCGATTTGCTAGAGTGTGTAGTCGTGTAACTGACTTCAACACTCGTAATAAATTATTAACGGCTAAACTCCTTAATGAGGGTTATCGGTACCATAAACTACGCAAAGCCTTTTCAAAATTTTATAGACGCCATTCTGATTTAATTTCTAAATTCAATATTGGACTTAAATCTCTTCTGCAACAAGGTCTATCGGAACCCGAATTTTATGGTGACTTAGTATATAAATTCAGAAAAATATATATCCGCAATGACTTCAGCACCCAATTTCGTTACATCATTCTTCGATATAAAAAGATTGGGTACAACATGGATGTTATACGACAGACTGCATGCATGGTAGTTAACCCAATCACGGTTGGCAATTTTGCTTCCCTCTTTAATTGCACGCCGGTGGGTCAGGCCTCAGATTCTATGATGGCTCCAACGTAAAGGCTTATTGAGAATTAGAGAGATCTAATTCTTGGTAATGTTGGTTGGTGCCAGATGCTCTGTCCTTCGTCGGGCCCATCGGAGTCTAACTGTTGGTTTTCTTTTGCTCCAGCATTTCAGTGGTTTCTTGCTGTCGAGTCCTCACCGTTGTCTCACTTCTGAGGTTCTTTGATTTTTTTGTGTTCACGGAGATGTTGCACTGATGAGTTAGGAGGCCTTCATACGGACTGAACAAATTATTTGTCTAAATCGCGACGGAAGTAAGGGCGAGGATTGTGGCCACGTAAAATCGATTTAAGCCCCCCAGTGGAAATCTTTCCACTGACCGTTCCAAGGCGGTTCTTCTGTGGCGGTTTATTTATGTTGTTGTTTGTTACTGACTGTGTGTATCACTTGTGTCTTTTTATTTTGGATGGCCATATGGACATTTTGTGGGAAAGTAACTGTCCTTATGGCCTTCCTTTGTTTATGTTTCCATTATAGTCTGGTCGCTTAATGTTTTTGTTTCATTCCCTTTGGTGTCTTTGATTGGTGGAGTAAGTTAATTGTATCGATTCTTGATCTTTGTTTTACTTCTACTTTTTATGAGTCAAAGCATAACCATCTGCCAAACGAGAAGCTTTCTCCAAAGTTTCAACCTGTCTGTCATCGAGAATAGACTTAATGTCTGAATTTATGTACCGTTTGAACTCTTCAACAAGGACAAGCTGTCAAAGTTTTACATGATTAGAGCCTACTTTTTTTTAGAAGAACACCACCTATCAAATAACTGTTCTTTGGTTCGAGCAAATTCTATATGGGTTTGGGAAATTTCTTTTTTACAATTCCTAAATTTTTGCCTGTAACTTTCATGGACCAACTGATGCCTTAAGAATAAGCTCCTTAACCAAATCATAGTCTGAGCTTTGCTCGACAGTCAGCTGAGTGTAAATGTCTCGAGCCTTTCCGACAACAACGCTTTGCAAAAGTAAGGTCCAATGCTCTTTTGGCCATTTTAAATTTTCTGTAACTTTTTCAAAATGCAAAAAATACTTATCCACCTCTTTTTCCTGAAATGGCGGAACTAATCTTATGTGCTTTGTGGCATCAAAGTAACTACCAGGGTCAAAAACAGGGGTAGGTTTCACCCTATCCTGACCCTGAAGTTCCACTTCCTTCAGCCTTAATTGAAATCGCCTTTCCCTTCCTTTTTTCTTCAATACTATATCTCATTTTTTCCTTTTCTAACTCAATCCGTTCCTCCATTTCTTTTTGTTTTCCTTCTCTCTTTCTTCCATTTCTTTTTGTTTTTCCCTCTCCCTTTCTTCCATTTCTCTTTGTTTTTCCCTCTCTCTTTCTTCCATTTCTAATCTTTCTATCTGCATTTGTCTCTGCATTTCTTTTTCTTTTACTCTTTTCATTTTTTTCTTTCTGTATGCGTTCTTCCATCTCTAATCTTAATTTTTCTAATTCAATGTGCCTTCCTATTTCAATTCGTCTCATTTGTAATTCAGTGTGTGAAACCATAATGAGAGACAAAGCAGAGGGATCGAAAAGTTCTTCATCAACCAAAAACTGTATCAAAATATTCTTAATTTCATGCTTCTTCATGCTTGTTTTGACAGCAGTGACCCCATAATGGGAAGCAATATCTAGCAAATCTGTCCTTTTGGCCAGATTAAACATCTCCTGGGTAGGCTGAGCCAAACAGCTTCTCAAATCAAACGACATGTTTTCTTTTTGTTTGTTTTATAAAGTAATTATTGTAATACAGATTGAGGTTAATTTGACGAAGTTTTTTTTAAATGACAAGCCCAACGAGAATTTCAAATAAAATGACAAGTACTTTTTCACCTGAAATGACAATCCCCTATATGCCTTTGTGGAAATACCAATCTTTCCAAGCAACTGCCAAGTCTATATTTAGAAATAGAAATGGCAATTACTTGCCTACAAATGAAATGTCAGTCCTTAAATGCTCAAGATGTTTTTATCCCCGACGAGCCCCCAATTTCTGTTACGAGCCAGGCGTAGCAGAAAGAAAACGCAAACAAGCCTTTTGGAAAAATATAACAAAATTTATTTACACAGTATCTTTAACCTGTAGAAGTAAGAAAATTAAAAGTAGTTAGCTCTGTTATGAAATATCCTTGAACGAATCTATTTTCCTTGATCCCACAGAATTCACAGTCCGAAATGAAATATAATATCCTTAAACAATCCAACACAGAATTTAGAAATAACTTTTCTTAAAAGCCTAAACATCAAACTCCAAAGTCTGACTCAAAGAGAAAAATCAAGCTCTTTTATAGATCCTAAGATTTCTCTATTACATTCCAGGGGGCTGTGGTATAAGATAAGGCAATTTTCTAAACATAATGCCACCTCGAACTTTCTGGAAGATTCATAAGTGATTTTCCTTGTAAACATGTTGTTTACCAAATAAAATTAATCTGTGACTCATTTCTTTCCAGAAAGTTCTTTAAGAAGAATTAGGTCACCCAGTTGGGTGAAAGTGGAAATCAGAAAAATAAATTCTTATGCATAACAATGATGCTTCCACGCAGAGCTGAAACCAACCAACACACGAGTACTGGTAAACCGCTTAGATGATCTAAGCCTGCCCAGGCAAAGCTGTGCGAGTCGGACCGTCCATGCTTATAAACCCTATTCGTTTCATTGGGCGGCAGGGCTTTAGATGTCATTTCATCTCAATGTCGGGCAAAAGTTCCACAAAATTGGAAGCAAACTCTCCAAATGACCTTTACAGTGTTGACGGGGACGTTAAACCTAAAATCAAACAAACAAACTCCAAAATGACCTATATAGTGTTGACGGAGACGTCGCTTCCAATTTTGTGGGACTTTTACCCAACATTGAGATGAAATGACATCTCAAGCCCTGCCGCCCAATGACACCTATAGGGTTTATAAGCATGGACGGTCCGACTCGCACAGCTTTGCCTGGACAGGCTTAGATCCTCTAAGTGGGTTACTCGTGTGCGCGTCGGTGTCAGCTCTGCGTGGAAGCATCATGAAGCCCATCTATTTCTTCAAGCCCCGATGGGCGGGGGCCAACGTTGCTTCCAATTTTGACGGACTTTTACCCAACATGGAGATGAAATGACATCTCAAGCCCTGCCGCCCAATGAAACCAATAGGGTTTATATGCACGCCTATATAATTTTGACCCACTCATGATAGACACGCCTGGAGATCTGGTGTAAGATCTGCCATGCGTGCAGCATGCCAGCTACCTGGAAGGGGGCCCACTTATGTGGAAGTTGCCCCTGTACCTGCACGTTAATCAAAATATAGTAAAACTGGGTTTTACAGGGGTAAACCTTACTTTTCTTATTTCTGCTCTAAAACATAGATTGTGGGTACTCGTTAGAACCACATCGATGAGGCGGTTCTAACGAGCTCTAAAATATAGATTGTGGGTACTCGTTAGAACCGCCCCGATGAGGCGGTTCTAACGAGCTCTAAAATATAGATTGTGGGTACTCGACAGAACCGCCTCGATGAGGCGGTTCTAACGAGTACCTACAATCTATATTTTGAGCAGAAATAAGAAAAATATCACACCTTTTCATCTTAAAATTTTCGCGTTTTTTTTTCGGCATTGAAGTTTACAATGCATTTGTATAGGCGTGTTTTCGTAATGAATACAGAGGCCCCTTGCTATATGCCACTATAAAGAATCCCCATACGGAGTAGTTCCATACGCAATAAAGGACTTTTTCCCTTTATAACTCCAAGAAACAAATGTTGTGGATATTTGTTTGAATCGCCTCGGAGAGGCGATTCTAACAAATATCCACAACATTCGTTTCTTGGAGTATCAAACAAAAAGACGATATTCTTGCATATCTCAATTAAATCGTCTCATCATGAGCCCAGGAATCGTCCTATTAAAATTGTGGTTATAATAAGTTTTGTTGTTATATCGAATGTCGGTATAAAGGGTGTTAACTGTAGATACATCGACATAGAATCATAGCATCATGTTCGTGTTATTAACAGTCTTACAGAGATTGTCTTTCAATAAGTACTGGCAGCAATGGCGGGTTGATTCTTACAGAAGGACTTGGACCTGAAACAATCGACTCAAGGATATTTTGGGTCAGCAGAAACTTCGAGTCGAGTCCTCACCGTTGTCTCACCTCTGTGGTTCTTTGATTGTTTGTGTTCACGGAGATGTTGCACTGATGAGTTAGGAGGCCTTCATGCGGACTGAACAAATTATTTGTCTAAATCGCGACGGAAGTAAGGGCGAGGATTGTGGCCACGTAAAATCGATTTAAGCCCCCCCCCCCCCCAGTGGAAATCATTCCACTGACCGTTCCAAGGCGGTTCTTCTGTGGCGGTTTATTTATGGTGTTGTTTGTTGCTTACTGTGTGTATCGCTTGTGTCTTTTTTATTTTGGATGGCCATATGGCCATTTTGTGGGAAAGTAACTGTCCTTATGGCCTTCCTTTGTTTGGGTTTCCATTATTGTCTGGTCGCTTAATGTTTGTGTTTCTTTCCCTTTGGTGTCTTTGATGGGTGGAGTAAGTTAATTGTATCGATTCCTGATCTTTGTTTTACTTCTACTTTTTAGAATCATCGGAGTTAGTGTAAACGCGGAGAGATACCAATCTTGCAATGTTTCCGAAATAATACATTTTTTTTTTTTTTTTTTTTTTGCATTGCAATTTCATAATTGTATAAAGATTCCCCCTTGCAGACGTCGGCTCACAAATTACAATTTCTCTGAAGTTGTATAATGTCTTCCGACAATTTCCATCTATGGTTACCAAAACAGGAAAATGTAAGCCTGTGCTCTTGTAATCTAGTTTAAGTCCTTAATATATCATATATTGGATTAGAATGGGACAGACAGCTAGACTGAATTAAAACGGAAAGGACAAAAGTGGGCCAAAATCTATCAAATGCCTGGTGTGAAGTGTAAAAGAACAGCGTTGGTCGGTTAGTCAGAGAGCGAGAGAGACAGAGAGAGAGACAGAGAGACAGAGACAGAGACAGATAGCATCAACTGTATTCCCATTGCCGAAATTACAGATGTGTTCGTCATAGGCAATAGCGATTTTTTTTCCACGTCCGGTCTTCGTGAAAAAATCTGATGTTACAAATTTTACAGTTCCTGGGCTATGAAACAGTTGCGCAGTTTTCTGAATTACCCGCTTGTACACTTAAATATCTTAAAACTATTTTAAATGATCCTCGAATATACTACAAATAGTGACGGTATCAAGAGGAATCACGTGCCCTGCGAAAACTGATGACATAAAGTCCAGAAAAAAGCATAATCAAAGAATGACCCCCATTCGCACTAACAGGAAAAGCAGTCATCACGAAATCACGCCTATATAATTTTGACCCCCTTGAACCCTACTTTTATATAGTAAAACTGGGGTTAGCGGGGATACACCTTACTTTGCTTATTTCTGCCCAAAAAATAGAGATTGTCGGTACTCGTTAGAACCGCCTCGATGAGGCGGTTATAACGTGTGCCCACAATCTATATTCTTATTTCTTGCTCTAAGACATAGGTGATTCTAACGAGCTCTTCCAACATATGTTTGGAGTATAAATAAGAAAAATATCACAGATTTTCATCAGAAAAGTAGTATTTATGAGATATGAAGTCATACGGAAGTGTTATCATAATGAGCCTATTCCAGGTCATGATACTTAATACCGTGTTCACTGATGAGGCCTAATTCGTCGAATTAGCAAGTCTGGTCCAGAAGTTTTAATTGTTCATTTCCATTCTATGAGTGGCAACTTGTATACGGCTTAAATCCATTATATACAGGAGACCCCCGCCCACCCAATCCCCCAAAAATAACATACACAAAAATAAAAAAAAAAAAAAAAAAAAACGACCCCTCAAAAAAAAAAACAAAAAAAAAACGGGACAGTGGCAAACAGCGGTACATGCATAATTCAGACGCTGCAGAATATGGGTATTGACTGTTAGCAAACATTTCAGCCATTTTCTTAATACGCTTTACTGCTTTTGAAAGCTTAGTGAGAAGTTCTCAGTTTTTCATGCTTTTGTTTGCTATAGCCAGTGACTCTTACCAAGAGACCACCTTTGGGACTGTTCAAAAGTGGTCTTAAAGACCTCTTTTGAACAGTCCCAAAGGTGGTCTTAATATAGGAATTTTACTGTATTTTTCTAAACACAAATCAGCCCGACACCCCTTTGTTTCGAAATAAACCCCTGTTATTTATAAGGCGGAAATTTCTATTCAGGGCAGAAAGGTAAAGTAGGATTCAGAAGAGTATACACTGTAATCCATAATAATAGTTTATTCAATATATAGATTGTGGGTACTCCTCAGAACGTTCTAACGAGCACCCGCAGTCCATTACGAAAACAACGAGTGTTAAGTTGGTTCCTTATTCCTTATTCCTTATTCCTTGTTCCTTATTCCTTATTCCTTGTTCCTTATTCCTTATTCGATTTTCAACTTCATAGTACTTTGCCACGCGGTGTAACAGAACATTTGCGTATGTCCTAATCATCATCATTTTTACTTCTAAGCATGATGGTATAGGTTTCGAATTCCAGCAGGTATCAACTGCGAATAAGGAATAAGGAACAAATCCAAATTTTCCTTATTCCTTATTCGATTTTCAACCTCATAGTACTTTGCCACGCGGTGTAACAGAACATTTGCGTATGTCCTAATCATCATCATTTTTACTTCTGAGCATGATGGTATAGGTTTCGAAATCCAGCAGGTATCAGCTGCGAATAAGGAATAAGTAACAAATCCAAATTTTCCTTATTCCTTATTCGATTTTCAACTTCAAAGTACTTTGCCACGCGGTGTAACAGAACATTTGCGTATGTCCTAATCATCATCATTTTTACTTCTAAGCATGATGGTATAGGTTTCGAATTCCAGCAGGTATCAGCTGCGAATAAGGAATAAGGAACAAATCCAAATTTTCCTTATTCCTTATTCGATTTTCAACTTCATAGTACTTTGCCACGCGGTGTAACAGAACATTTGCGTATGTCCTAATCATCATCATTTTTACTTCTGAGCATAATGGTATAGGTTTTGAAATCCAGCAGGTTTCAACTGCGAATAAGGAATAAGGAACAAATCCAAATTTTCCTTATTCCTTATTCGATTTTCAACTTCATAGTACTTTGCCACGCGGTGTGACAGAACATTTGCGTATGTCCTTATCATCATCATTTTTACTTCTAAGCATGATGGTATAGGTTTCGAAATCCTGCAGGTAAAAATGATGATGATTAGGACATACGCAAATGTTCTGTTACACCGTGTGGCAAAGTACTATGAAGTTGAATAAGGAATAAGGAACAAATCCAAATTTTCCTTATTCCTTATTCGATTTTAAACTTCATAGTACATTGCCACGCGGTGTAACAGAACATTTGCGTATGTCCTAATTATCATCATTTTTACTTCTAAGCATGATGGTATAGGTTTCGAAATCCAGCAGGTATCAACTGCGAATAAGGAATAAGGAACAAATCCAAATTTTCCTTATACCTTATTCGATTTTCAACTTCATAGTACATTGCCCCACGGTGTAACAGAACATTTGCGTATGTCCTAATCATCATCAATTTTACTTCTAAGCATGATGGTATAGGTTTCGAAATCCAGCAGGTATCAACTGCGAATAAGGAATAAGGAACAAATCCAAATTTTCCTTATTCCTTATTCAATTTTCAACTTCATAGTACTTTGCCACGCGGTGTGACAGAACATATGCGTATGTCCTAATTATCATCATTTTTACTTCTAAGCATGATGGTATAGGTTTCGAATTCCAGCAGGTATCAACTGCGAATAAGGAATAAGGAACAAATCCAAACTTTCCTTCTGGTAAGTTTCGAATTCATACAATCATGCTTAGAAGTAAAAATGATGATGATTAGGACATACGCAAATGTTCTGTTACACCGTGTGGCAAAGTACTATGAAGTTGAAAATGGAATAAGGAATAAGGAAAATTTGGATTTGTTCCTTATTCCTTATTCGCAGCTGATACCTGCTGGAATTCGAAACCTATACCATCATGCGTAGAAGTAAAAATGATGATGATTACTACATACGCAAATGTTCTGTTACACTGCGTGGCAAAGTACTATGAAGTTGAAAATCGAATAAGGAATAAGGAAAATTTGGATTTGTTCCTTATTCCTTATTCGCAGTTGATACCTGCTGGATTTCGAAACCTATACCATCATGCTTAGAAGTAAAAATGATGATGATTAGGACATACGCAAATGTTCTGTTACACCATGTGGAAAAGTACTATGAAGTTGAAAATCGAATAAGGAATAAGGAAAATTTGGATTTGTTCCTTATTCCTTATTCGCAGTTGATACCTGCAGGAATTCGAAACCTATACCATCATGCTTAGAAGTAAAAATGATGATGATTAGGACATACGCAAATGTTCTGTTACACCGCGTGGCAAAGTACTATGATGTTGAAAATTGAATAAGGAATAAGGAAAATTTGGATTTGTTCCTTATTCCTTATTCGCAGTTGATACCTGCTGGATTTTGAAACCTATACCATCATGCTTAGAAGTAAAAATGATCATGATTAGGACATATGCAAATGTTCAGTTACACCGCGTGGCAAAGTACTATGAAGTTGAAAATCGAATAAGGAATAAGGAAAATTTGGATTTGTTCCTTATTCCTTATTCGCAGTTGAAACCTGCTTGATTTCGAAACCCATACCATCATGCTTAGAAGTAAAAATGATGATGATTAGGACATACGCAAATGTTCTGTTACACCGAGTGGCAAAATACTATGAAGTTGAAAATCGAATAAGGAATAAGGAAAATTTGGATTTGTTCCTTATTCCTTATTCGCAGTTGATACCTGCTGGAATTCGAAACCTATACCATCATGCTTAGAAGTAAAAATGATGATGATTAGGACATACGCAAATGTTCTGTTACACCGCGTGGCAAAGTACTATGAAGTTGAAAATCAAAAAAGGAATAAGGAAAATTTGGAATTGTTCCTTATTCCTTTTTCGCAGTTGATACCTGCTGGATTTCAAACCCTATACCATTATGCTCAGAAGTAAAAATGATGATGATTAGGACATACGCAAATGTTCTGTTACACCGTGGGGCAAAGTACTATGAAGTTGAAAATGGAATAAGGAATAAGGAAAATTTGGATTTGTTCCTTATTCCTTATTCGCAGCTGATACCTGCTGGAATTCTAAACCTATACCATCATGCTTAGAAGTAAAAATGATGATGATTACTACATACGCAAATGTTCTGTTACACTGCGTGGCAAAGTACTATGAAGTTGAAAATCGAATAAGGAATAAGGAAAATTTGGATTTGTTCCTTATTCCTTATTCGCAGTTGATACCTGCTGGATTTCGAAACCTATACCATCATGCTTAGAAGTAAAAATGATGATGATTAGGACATACGCAAATGTTCTGTTACACCATGTGGAAAAGTACTATGAAGTTGAAAATCGAATAAGGAATAAGGAAAATTTGGATTTGTTCCTTATTCCTTATTCGCAGTTGATACCTGCAGGAATTCGAAACCTATACCATCATGCTTAGAAGTAAAAATGATGATGATTAGGACATACGCAAATGTTCTGTTACACCGCGTGGCAAAGTACTATGATGTTGAAAATCGAATAAGGAATAAGGAAAATTTGGATTTGTTCCTTATTCCTTATTCGCAGTTGATACCTGCTAGATTTTGAAACCTATACCATCATGCTTAGAAGTAAAAATGATCATGATTAGGACATATGCAAATGTTCAGTTACACCGCGTGGCAAAGTACTATGAAGTTGAAAATCGAATAAGGAATAAGGAAAATTTGGATTTGTTCCTTATTCCTTATTCGCAGTTGAAACCTGCTTGATTTCGAAACCCATACCATCATGCTTAGAAGTAAAAATGATGATGATTAGGACATACGCAAATGTTCTGTTACACCGAGTGGCAAAGTACTATGAAGTTGAAAATCGAATAAGGAATAAGGAAAATTTAGATTTGTTCCTTATTCCTTATTCGCAGTTGATACCTGCTGGAATTCGAAACCTATACCATCATGCTTAGAAGTAAAAATGATGATGATTAGGACATACGCAAATGTTCTGTTACACCGCGTGGCAAAGTACTATGAAGTTGAAAATCGAAAAAGGAATAAGGAAAATTTGGATTTGTTCCTTATTCCTTTTTCGCAGTTGATACCTGCTGGATTTCAAAACCTATACCATTATGCTCAGAAGTAAAAATGATGATGATTAGGACATACGCAAATGTTCTGTTACACCGTGGGGCAATGTACTATGAAGTTGAAAATCGAATAAGGAATAAGGAAAATTTGGATTTGTTCCTTATTCCTTATTCGCAGTTGATACCTGCTGGATTTCGAAACCTATACCATCATGCTTAGAAGTAAAAATGATGATGATTAGGACATACGCAAATGTTCTGTCACACCGTGTGGCAAATTACTATGAAGTTGAAAATCGAATAAGGAATAAGGAAAATTTGGATTTGTTCCTTATTCCTTATTCGCAGTTGATACCTGCTGGATTTCAAAACCTATACCATTATGCTCAGAAGTAAAAATGATGATGATTAGGACATACGCAAATGTTCTATTACACCGCGTGGCAATGTACTATGAAATTAAAAATCGAATAAGGAATAAGGAAAATTTGGATTTGTTCCTTATTCCTTATTCGCAGTTGATACCTGCTGGAATTCGAAACCTATACCATCATGCTTAGAAGTAAAAATGATGATGATTAGGACATACGCAAATGTTCTGTTACACCGCGTGGCAAAGTACTATGATGTTGAAAATCGAGTAAGGAATAAGAAAAATTTGGATTTGTTCCTTATTCCTTATTCGCAGTTGATACTTGCTGGATTTCGAAACCTATACCATCATGCTTAGAAGTAAAAATGATGATGATTAGGACATACGCAAATGTTCTGTTACACCGCGTGGCAAAGTACTATGAAGTTGAAAATCGAATAAGGAATAAGGAAAATTTGGATTTGTTCCTTATTCCTTATTCGCAGCTGATACCTGCTGGAATTCGAAACCTATACCATCATGCTTAGAAGTAAAATGATGATGATTACTACATACGCAAATGTTCTGTTACACTGCGTGGCAAAGTACTATGCAGTTGAAAATCGAATAAGGAATAAGGAAAATTTGGATTTGTTCCTTATTTCTTATTCGCAGTTGATACCTGCTGGATTTCAAAACCTATACCATCATGCTTAGAAGTAAAAATGATGATGATTAGGACATACGCAAATGTTCTGTTACACCGTGTGGAAAAGTACTATGAAGTTGAAAATCGAATAAGGAATAAGGAAAATTTGGATTTGTTCCTTATTCCTTATTCGCAGTTGATACCTGCTGGAATTCGAAACCTATACCATCATGCTTAGAAGTAAAAATTATGATGATTAGGACATACGCAAATGTTCTGTTACACCGCGTGGCAATGTACTATGAAGTTAAAAATCGAATAAGGAAATTTGGATTTGTTCCTTATTCCTTATTCGCAGTTGATACCTGCTGGAATTCGAAACCTATACCATCACGCTTAGAAGTAAAAATGATGATGATTAGGACATACGCAAATGTTCTGTTACACCGCGTGGCAAAGTACTATGAAGTTGAAAATCGAAAAAGGAATAAGGAAAATTTGGATTTGTTCCTTATTCCTTATTCGCAGTTGATACCTGCTGGATTTCAAAACCTATACCATTATGCTCAGAAGTAAAAATGATGATGATTAGGACATACGCAAATGTTCTGTTACACCGTGGGGCAATGTACTATGAAGTTGAAAATCGAATAAGGAATAAGGAAAATTTGGATTTGTTCCTTATTCCTTATTCGCAGTTGATACCTGCTGGATTTCGAAACCTATACCATCATGCTTAGAAGTAAAAATGATGATGATTAGGACATACGCAAATGTTCTGTTACACCGCGTGGCAAAGTACTATGATGTTGAAAATCGAATAAGGAATAAGGAAAATTTGGATTTGTTCCTTATTCCTTATTCGCAGTTGATACCTGCTGGATTTTGAAACCTATACCATCATGCTTAGAAGTAAAAATGATCATGATTAGGACATACGCAAATGCTCTGTTACACCGCGTGGCAAAGTACTATGAAGTTGAAAATCGAATAAGGAATAAGGAAAATTTGGATTTGTTCCTTATTCCTTATTCGCAGTTGATACCTGCTGGAATTCGAAACCTATACCATCATGCTTAGAAGTAAAAATGATGATGATTAGGACATACGCAAATGTTCTGTTACACCGCGTGGCAAAGTATTATGAAGTTGAAAATCGAATAAGGAATAAGGAAAATTTGGATTTGTTCCTTATTCCTTATTCGCAGTTGAAACCTGCTGGTTTTCGAAACCTATACCATCATGCTTAAAAGTAAAAATGATGATGATTAGGACATACGCAAATGTTCTGTTACACCGCGTGGCAAAGTACTATGAAGTTGAAAATCGAATAAGGAATAAGGAAAATTTGGATTTGTTCCTTATTCCTTATTCGCAGTTGATACCTGCTGGATTTCAAAACCTATACCATTATGCTCAGAAGTAAAAATGATGATGATTAGGACATACGCAAATGTTCTGTTACACCGCGTGGCAATGTACTATGAAGTTAAAAATCGAACAAGGAATAAGGAAAATTTGGATTTGTTCCTTATTCCTTATTCGCAGTTGATACCTGCTGGAATTCGAAACCTATACCATCATGCTTAGAAGTAAAAATGATGATGAATAGGACATACGCAAATGTTCTGTTACACCGCGTGGCAAAGTACTATGAAGTTGAAAATCGAATAAGGAATAAGGAATAAGGAACAAGGAATAAGGAATAAGGAACAAGGAATAAGGAACAAGGAATAAGGAACAAGGAATAAGGAACCAACTTAACACTCGTACGAAAACACGCTTATACTAATGCATAGTAAATTTGATCGTCGAAAAGCGAACGTTTTAAGGTGAAAAACTGTGATATATTTCTTATTTCTGCTCAAAATATAGATTGTGTGTACTCGTTAGAACCGCCTCATCGAGGTGCTTCTAACGAATTACCCCTGTTAACCCCAGTTTTACGATATAAAGGTGGGGTTCAAGGGGGTCAGAATTATATAGTCGTGTTTTCGTGATGCTAACATAGATTGTGGTTTCACGTTCAGCACCGCCTCATCGAGTCGGTGTTATCGAGCCCTCATAGTCTATTTTCGAGCAGGAATAAGTAAAAGATTATATAGACATCCCAGACATATATGTAAAATGTTATTGGCCCATGGCTCCTTTAATGGAAGGGCTTGCTTTGATGGCATTTTACGGATCTATAGAACACTAAAGGAAGCTTAATGTGGCCAACATTACGAAAACACGCCTATACAAATACATTGTAAACTTAAACGCCGAAAAAATCAAATTTTAAGATGAAAAATTGTGATATTTTTCTTATTTCTGCTCCAAATATACATGTAGATTGTGGGTACACGTTAGAACGGCCTCATTGAGGCGATTTTAACCAGTACCCACAATCTATATTTTAGAGCAGAGATAAGAAAAATAAGGTTTACCCCTGCATACCCCAGTATTACTATATAAAAGTGGGGTTCGAGGGGGTCAAAATTATATAGGTGTGTTTTCGTGATGAGAGAACATTTAAGGACTTGTATATGCAGCTCCTTTCAGTATGGAATAGGCAGATAATACATTGAGCACTAAAGCTACTACAGCTTGATGAAACTTTACAGGTGTACAGGGTACTAAACATGCTAAAGGTTGCCTATGGCGACCAAGGACATACAATTAACCCTCATCATGCTGACTATGTCTAATTTCTGCCCCCTTACCGATCTGCAGCTGTTTGTGCTGTATGATGTTGGTATTTTACCATGGTTTCAGAACCAGAATGGAAGATAAAATAGATCCTGATCTGCTGGATTCCGAAGCCAGCTGGTCTTGATCTGTACTGATACTGCTTTCAACGGCTCAGCATTGTGAGGGTAAAGTTCTTGAGTTATCTGGCTTTGGTATATCTGAAATAAAAATAGTGTGTTTTTCCCCTGTAGATTTTTTGTACCTGCAGAGATATAGAAACTCATTGTCATAAATTTATCAAGGCTTTTGGATACTGGATGTCCTGTCTCTGAGGTTGTCGGCTCTAAAAACACCTGAACAATGCATGCAATAGGTCTGCAGTGGTGGGTTATCAAGCCATTACGAAAACATGCCTATACCAATACATTGTAACCTTTATCGCCGAAAAAATGAAAATTTTAAGATGAAAAATTGTGATATTTTTCTTATTTCTGCTCAAAATATAGATTGTGGGTACCCGTTAGAACCGCCTCATCGAGGCGATTCTAACGAATACACACAATCTATATTTTGGAGCAGAAATAAGAAAAATAAGGTTTACCCCTGTAAACCCTAGTTTTACGATATAAAGGTGGGGTTCAAGGGGGTCAGAAGTATATAGTCGTGTTTTCGTGATGCTAACATAGATTGTGGTTTCACGTTCAGCACCGCCTCATCGAGTCCATAGTCTATTTTCGAGCAGAAATAAGCAAAAACATTATATGTATCAATTTGCTTCGAAAATAAAATGTTAATTTTATACTCCACAAAACGATAGTGATGGAGTATCATGATATACTTTCCTGTGCCTGCCCGCCCATACGAGTACTAGATTGTCGGACTTGGTTTCTACAGAATTGAACATAATCCTTGATCTGAGTTATCTGCCTTTAGTGGATGTTAATATGGCCGTGGCCTGTTTTTCCTTTGTTATAGGGAATATCTTGATTAACTTTTACAGATGTACGCGTATAAAACACTAAAGGCAGCATGCTATGGCCAAAGACAGAATGCTGCACCGCTTCCCGATCTTCAGCTGTTTGTGCTGTACGATCTTGGTTTTTCATGGTATTAGAAGTAGAATGGAAGATAAAATAGATCCTGATCTGCTGGCTTCCGAAGCCAGCTGGTCTGAGTCTATACTGATACTGCTTTCAACGGTTCAGCATTGCGAGGGTAAAGCACTCGAGTTATCTGACTTTGGTACATCTAAAGAAAAAATGGTGTGTTCTTCCCTGTAGGTTTTTTTTTGTACCAGAGATATAGAAACTCATTGTCATAAATTTATCAAGGATTTCTGGCTGTTCTGTCTCTGAGGTTGTCGGCTCTAAAACACCTGAACAATGCATGCGATAGGTCTGCAGTGGTGGGTTATCATGCAGTGTCAGTGATGCTTTTATTCAGTTATCAAAACCGCAGTACTGTGTCACACCGGTGTGGTAACCTACATGTCGCAGAATAAGTTTCTGGAGCATTTAATCAGCACATACACGACTATTTATCCCGGTATTGATGCTGAGTCTAAGAGATAGGCTATTGACAAGTCCTAGTGTGTTTATTGTCGTCAATTATCTTCTCAACAAATAGCAATTATTGAACATGATCTTATCTTAAATTGTTGTGGAAAATGTAATTTTTGATTAATTGCATGAATATTATAGTTCCTAACGGGAACATTTCTACACTTTGAACACGTCAGAATACACAGACTGTAACATGCGTCATTAATAGAGAAGGGGAAATTGGGTTTCCTTTATTTGTTATCAACAAGGGGAAAAGATGTTCTCTCATTGTTTTAAGGTTTGCTGTTACGTGGCATACCGAGTTGTTCTATTACGTGTGGTGCAACGACAGTAGGCTGGGCCGAGGGGCCAGGGGGCGGTCATCGAACACACTCGTACATTTATGATAAATGTTGTAATTCATGTTCAGAACTAGATCTATCATTTTACAAAATCTAAAGTCGAAACATCTGAATCATGAAATGGCGCTTTTTCATCTAAGACTAGCATTTCCAGAAAAAAATATCATTTTTGGTATGTTTTTCCTATTCTAATCCAGACATAGATTGCGGGTACTCGTTAGAACCGCCGCGTTGACCGCAGGCCAAGTGTCCCCCCCCCCCCCCCCCGACGTTTGAAATGTCAGTATGTGGTGAATATGTCTATAACATATATGCCCTTAAAAATGTTTTGAGATTTTACAATGCTTTCAACGCGCACACGAGTACCGGTTAACCGCTTAGAGGATCTAATATGTTCTATAAAAGGGTTATACTTTGGAAGCAAGGACTACACCACAGAACTGGAAAATATGAAGTGTACATGTTTTCTGGGCCAGACTAAGCCTGCCCAGGCAAAGCGGTGCGAGTCGGCCCGTCCGTGCTTATAAACCCTATCGGTTTCATTGGGAAGCAAGGCTAGAGATGTCATTTAATCTCACTGTCGGGTAAACGTCCCACAAAATTGGAAGCAATGACCTTTACAGTGTTGACGTGGACGTTAAACCTCAAATCAAACAAACAAAACAATCCTTTCAACAGACTATTTTTTTGTAATTTTCCTAATTGTTTGTAAGGAACAATATAACGAAAAAAGATCTCCAAAACTGTAAATGATGCTTTTTTAAGGTGAATGAGCAGTTACAGAGATAACAATATCTGTTGGCAACATGACTAAAACAATAAAGTAAAAAGCAGTCAATTGATATAATATGATCCTCTTCAGGTCACCGGAACAATAACTGAAAGGAAATTCATTGAAAACTACAAGAAGTGTTGCAATGCCAAGACTTCAGATAAAAAAGATCAAAATCAGTTTACGCTGCATTCCATTCATAGAAGATGTAACTTATTGTCTTTGTCTTCCAGGAGATGACTTAAAATAAGCACTTGTGCTTACTGTCAAATCCTGTGACATATATGTCTAATATTGTGTATTGTATATGTTTACTGTAAAGTCGAATAAATTACAAGCGAAACCAAAATCAGTTAAACATGACCTGGATAAAAATATGATCAGGTCATGGAGATAATAGCTGAAAAGTTTCATCAAAATCCTTTGGAAACTATAGGAGCGGTTGTGGAGACAATATTACGTCTAAAGATGGACAGACGGACTGATGGACTGACAAACGGACAGACGGTGGCCTCCGTAAAATATGATCGCCTTCAGGTCATGAATCAATTAACCCATATATCACAATGGATTCTTCCACCTAGTAAGTTTGGAATGGTCAATTTCCAATTATAGGGGTGTCAGGTTTGTTTTCGTTTGTAGCAAATTTCACAAAAATGTATGTTCTTCAAGCAAACGGTGCAGGCCCAGATCAGACGCCGCGTTGTGCGGCGTCTGATCTGGGTCTGCACTGTTTGCAAATGTCCCAGAAAAGGGCCACTAGGCATATATGGGTTAATGCTTAGGCAGTTTCATCAAAAGCCCATGGAAAACGTAGGAGGGGTTGCGAAGACGAGCATTTCTGTTGATAAAATGGCTAAAACTGACCAAAGACCGCAAGTCTGGAAAAACAGAAGTCAAGCGTGACCTCGGAATAATATGATCATCTTCGCTGAAAAGGCCATGGGAACAACGACTGGAAGTATTCACTAAAATCCACTGAATAGAAGTGGAGGCAATGATCAGGAATCGATACAATTAACCCAAAGTTCACAGGGAAAGAAACACAAACATGAAACAACAGACCCCAATGCAAACATCAACAGCGGAAAGCCAAAAGGACAGTTACTTTCCCACAAAATGGCCAATAGGCTATCCAAAATAAAATAATATAAGCGACACAAACACCCAAAGACAAACCATAACAAAAATAAACTGCGACAGAAGAACTGTCTTGGGACGGTCAGCGGAAACGAAGTCCCTTGTGGGGCTTAATTCGATTTTACGGGGCCAAAATCCTCGCCCTTACTTCCGTCGCGATTTAGACAAATAATTTGTTCAGTCCGCATGAAGGCCTCCTAACTCATCAGTGCAACATCTCAGTGAACACAAAAAAATCAAACAACCACAGAGCTGAAACAACGGTGAGTACTCGACAGCAAGAAACCACTGAAATGCCGGAGCAAAAGAAAACCAAACGTTAGCGGACTCCGATGGGCCCAACCTACAAATATTAAACCTGCTGTTGATAAAATGGCTAAAACTGACAAATGGCCATAACTCTGGCATACATCAGTTGAGCATGACCTCTATATAATATGATCATCACCAGGTCATGAAAACAATAACTGGAAAGTTTCATCAAAATCCTTTGAAAAATGTAAGAGGAGTTGTGAAGACGAGTACTGCTGCTGATAAAATGGCAAAAGCTTACAATGGGCATGACTCTAGATAAACAGTCAAGCATATGACCTCAATAAAATATGATTATCTTCAGGTCATGGGAACCATCATTGGAAAGTTTCATTAAAAATCCCTTGAGAAATGTAGGAGGAGTTACGGAGACAATAACTTCTATTGATAAAATGGCAAAAACTGACAAAGGGCCATAGCTCCGGTACAATTCAGTCAAGCATGACCTCGATAAACTGATGTGATCATATTCAGGTCATGGGAACAATAGCTGGAAAGTTTCATCAAAATCCCTTGAAAACTGTAGGAGTAGTTGAGGAGACAAGATTGTGTCTACGGACGGACGGAAGAACGGACGGACGGACGAACCCATTACTTTAGTCCCCGTCGACTAAAGTCGGGGAACAATAATACTTTTCATAGTTCTTTGACTAATCGCAGTTCGTCGTGTTATATGCATCCGGCAAGCACGTGAGCTTCATATTCTATAGCTGTGTTGTTTTAGGTGAGACGCCTTTAACTTTACATTGGTCGTTACAATTCTCTTCTTAATTTTATACTTTGAATTGCAGATATGCATGTACTCGTAACAGTCTGGAATTCGTACAAAAAAAAAAAAAAAAACAAGCATATTTTTAAAATTCCGTGGCAAAAGGTATCCGAAACTTGCCTTTCCTAAAATGGAATAATCTCGTTACGCTTGGATTTTGAACTCTTAAAGGTCATTGATTTACTTTCTTCATATCAACAATGACAAATTGATTCGCATGTAGATATACGTCATGGAAGGATCATCAGAAAAACACACAGGTCTATATACTTTTGTCCCCCTTTAACCCCACTTTTATATGGCAAAACTGGGGTTATAGGGGTAAACCTTATTTTTATTATTTCTGCTAGTAAATATAAATTGTGGGTGCTCGTTAGAACCGCCTGATCGACTGCTCTAAAATACAGATTCTGGGTACTCGTTAGAACCGACTCGATGAGGCGGTTCTAACGAGTACCGACAATCTATATTTTGAGCAGAAATAAGAAAAATATTGCAATTTTTCATCTAAAAATTTTCGTTCTTAGGCGATAAAGTTTATAATGTATTTGTATAGGCGTGCTTTCGTAATGAAAACAACTAACTATGATTTATAGTATAGGACTCAACACTAATCTGAGATCAGATAAGAAGACCACCAGCTTGATCTCAGATGTTTAAACCCAGACGTTCAACCCTTTTAAAAAGCTTAGAAAGTCCTGAGTCGGGACCACGGCCGTGCAACCACAGAGCGTAGAGAAGCTGGGCGAATGCTATCTGTTTCAAAACTCAACTTTATGCCCTTTTATTTAACCCATTGTATACTAGTGGACTCTTCCACTGCTATATGTTGGACAAGTCCATTTGTCATATAAGGCCTATTTTTTTTTTTTTTTTTTTTTTTTTTCGTTTTTATTATATTTTGGACGGAAAAATCTATTAGCGAATAGTGCAGGCCCTGATCAGACGCCGCGTTCTGTGGCGTCTGATCCGGGCCTACACTGTATGCCAATGTACCCCTTTAGGCGTTTCCCGCATATAATGGGTCTAAAGATGATTTCTAAATGCTTTGAATGTGGTGAAACACGACAACCTAAACGATGATGCTTGGAGTTAATAGACTATTATAATAGTCTACCCATTATTTCTGCTGAGCATGCAAGAAATTATTTGATGGAAGATCTTATTTCCATAACAGTAGTTCTTATTCATAAAAAATAAATGGCTTTAATACCCAAGGGGGTTTTCTGTTTAAACACCAAAAGTAGCTTGTTTTCCTGCAAAAAGTATAGTTGACCAGTTTTCGCCGGCCTGAGATTTTGTTTTTGTTTTTATACTTTTTATACTCGGGGCTTGGAGAAATAGTTTGGGTTCCATTGTGCTTCCACACAGAGCTGAACCTTTCCGCACATGGTAAACCGCTTAGAAGGACTAAGCCTGCCCAGGCAGCGGTGCGGTTCGAACCGTCAGTGCTTTTAAACCGTTGGTTACATGTACATTGGGCAGCTAGGGTTGAAATGTCATTTCATCTCAATGTCGGGTAACTGTCCCAGAGAATTGGAAGCAATGTTTCCAAAATAACCTATATATTGTTGATTGGGAAATTGAAACTCAATTCAAGTAAACATTCTCCGGAGAGAGTTGAAGCTCCCGAGAAGTTGTTCTGGTGTGCGTCTCTATGTGGTCATGGCGAGGGTCATTTCTTTTGACGTTTCTTATTTAATCATTTGGAGTGGTCCATTTCCAATAATAGGGCTGTCAGGTTTGTATTTGTTTGTAGCAAATTGTACAAAAATGAATGTTGTTTAAGCAAACAGTGTAGACCTAGATCAGACGCCGCGTTCTGCGGCGTCTGGTCTTGGTCTGCACTGTTTGCCAATGCCCCAGAAAAGGGCCGCTAGGCATAAATTGGTTAAACATAAAGATGGCTTGCCTTCATGGAAATAACTGCAAAGAGAGTGCAATAGAAACATAGTCTACCATTTTCTGTCTGTAATGCATCGTTTCTTTAAGACGTTAACAGGGTGCTGTTTTGTATACTGAAAAGCTGATTTGATTATTAATTCTCCGCACGCAAGTACAGTTTCATACACTCTATCATAAATCTTTTAGTCCAATTCAATTGTCTGTCTTCATTGAGTTTACGCGGTGGTGTTTAATCTCAAGAGGCCTCTTATTTTAGCCTTAAATGTTCTACAATAGAGTTTGCTTGTTTGATTTGAAGTTAACGTCCCCGTCAACACTGTAAAGGTCATTGTGGAAACGTTGCTTCCAATTTAGTGGGACTTTTGCCCGACATCGAGATGAAATGACATCTCAAGCCCTGTCGCCCAATGAAACCAATACGGTTTATAGCCTGGATGGGCCGACCCGCACCGCATTGCCTGGGCAGGCTTAGCTCCTCTAAGCGGTTTACCAGTACTCGTGTGCGGGTCGGTTTCAGCTCTGAGTGAAAGCATCATGCAGCCCATCTATTTTTGCAAGCCCGATGGGCGGGGCTTACTACAACAGAGTACAAAGGCCGAAAGTTCATTGCTGGTTGGCTTGTGTTCTTGGACCATAGCTTTTCTTCAGTAGAAATTTCTTTCTAGCCTACATGCATTTTGAGCCGGCCTCTGTAGCTCAGGCGGATACACGTTGACTGATGATGAGGAGGTAGCGGGTTCGATTTTTGCCGGGTTCGTGGCGATTGGTCGTGAAATCTTTTTAACCGCTCTTCCAAGGGCGGCTGTCAGTTTCTGTCGAAAGAATATACACTGTACTCGTTACCCACCTGCCAAATAAGTGTCGTTTAGTAGACCGACTGCTTCGATATGACATAAATAGTGTTGAATGAGCCATAAAACTCAAATATAATACTTATTTTGAAATATTAATATACGAAAAGATTACTTATGGAATCAAAGATCACAACCTTCCAAAACTGCAAAGTTAAATAAGAAGGAACGAGGATGAAGATTCTGTCTGAGGGTACAAACAAGGCACAACAGATT
Organism: Lucinisca nassula; assembly: GCA_963580285.1. NCBI lineage: Eukaryota > Metazoa > Mollusca > Bivalvia > Lucinida > Lucinidae > Lucinisca > Lucinisca nassula. The sequence continues at coordinate 133,339,735 of OY757022.1, forward strand.
AAACATACATGTATTTATTGCTTATATTTGCAAGCAAGGGGTCGGGTCGCAAGTTATCTCAACATTAGTTACGGCCCTTGCCCTACAACACACAAACAGAGCATTAAGCAAATAATAGCGATCACGTCATTTATATGACATATGAGCATAATACAGAAACGGATAGTTGGTGGATGATAATGATGAACATTGGAAAGGATGAGAAAACATGACAAGGACGCTTGCTGGAGTTGGTTACACTTATACTTGGAATTAACAGATTCGTATCAATGGATGCTATTTACGAAAATCGGTCAGAATTTTTGATAAAACGTTGAACAGATGCATTTTTTTAGACTTTTTTTAGACTTTACTTTATTGAGAAAACTCCGGTCATATACATGACATCGAGCTGCATTTAAATAGAAGTATCAAAACATGGCAATACATTTTCAAAGATTACATATAAAGCATTTAAATAATCGGATAGAACCATGGGAAATATTGGCCTAACTAGAGAAACTTCAGCAAGCACAACTCCTAAATGGGCACCGCTGATGCAACATCAACTCAACGTTGTAATGTCGGGTTGCCTCCGACCCAGCAGTGCCATAGCACCGCGCGCCCGCTGAAATGATAGGACGATAGCTAGTGGTGAGGGATGACGGGGATGGGGTGTGTATGTGTGGGGGGTATCGTTCTTAATACCAAACAAATAGTTTGCTGTTCATGAAAGCACGAACGCAGCGGGTCGCGTGTCAAGTACAAGAACCATGTAAACTTAACGAGCGACCCGCAGTCGTTCATACCCTCACGAAAGAACAGAAAAATTAAGTTTATTTTTTTTATAATTACAGTCTTTGCCCCTGATCGCTGGCCGATAAAATACTTATAGGGCAAACTTGTGAAGCCGAAAAACATTTACACACTGTTTTTACTACAAAGAGCGGAGCAGCGGTGTTGTCTTCAGTGTTAAGGATGGGGTTTTCAAAATCAATAGTTCAACACTTTAAGAGGCTGAAAAGTTCGTAGAGAGTTAAATAAAGCCAAGCGTTGGTTATTATATTTGTTACATTGAAAGGAAAAGTGTTCTGCATTTTCAATTTCAACTAAACAGCTACAAGTAGGATCTGGGCATAAGAAGTTGTTATACAGGTCAGCATTCAGATTACTGCAATAATTGCAGATTCTTGATGCAGAACTGCCAAACGCCTTTCACCGGAAAAATAATATTTATGTACTGTATAATAGTTTTCGTTTTTCGTTTTAAATGATACTTAAAAGACGAAAAGGTATTCAATTTTTTAAGTCTGTTATCAGCAGTGTTCCAGCAAAATACTGCTGATGGGATACAAAACTTTTTGAAAATTTCAGAGCGTGCATATGGAACTGAGTAGTCCCTCACCAAGGGTGGTATTAAGTTAGTGATATACATCGGAACTAGACCATGGTTGACTTTGAACATAAAGCTTAATTTTTGCTGGCGTCCTCTTACAGATAATCGAAACCATCCACATTCTCTGTATAATCTGTCCAAAGAGACTGACCTTGTTAAACCTGTTACTATTCGGGCTGCCTCATTTTGAACCTTGTCAAGAATAAAAGAGTTCTGCAAAGTGCAGCCGTCCCAGACGACCGATCCATACTCCAGTATAGGTAATAGATAAGAGAGATAGATCTGGTTTAGTGCACTTCGACTTAACGAAAATTTCATCTTACGCATGATGCCCAGAAGTTTTGCTGCGGAAACGTTAATGTTCCGTATGTGCTCGGTCCATTGGCCATTATGAGAGAAAGTTAAGCCCAGGTGCTTATGATGTTCTACAAACTATATATTTGTACCGTCAAATTCAAGAAGTGGCATAAAGTCAGGATTTCTAAGGGTAAAGATAATAGCTTCTGTTTTAATGAGGTTGAACGTAACAAGCCATCGTTTTGCCCATTCTGTAAGAACTCTTAAGTC